>CAUYRT010009586.1:0-45771 GCA_963574885.1 Lepilemur ruficaudatus | reverse complement strand
GTGGGGGAAGGGTGGACTCCCCGGGGAATCAAAACACCCCGGCACAGATGCTGGCCGGCCGGAGCGGGAACCGGGCTCCCTCTCTAAGGCACCCGACAGTCTCTCTACTTCGCGAGAAGTTTTCCGATTCACCTCTGTTTTCCACTGAGGTCCTGTGTCCCACGCTGGTTCTCTGTAGATTCGTAGTGCTAGTACTGTAGAAGTGGAGTTCACTCGCGTGCAGTAGTCTGCCTATTTCCGTATTTCATCAAACTAAGAAGCTTTGATTGCCAGGGATTAAAAATGAGTGTTGTGGATTTATTTTCTTTCTTGCTAGTGGAAAATGAAAATCACTGTGACTTTGTTAAGCTCCGGGATATGCTTCTTTGTACCAATATGGAAAACACTTTCCTTGGGCTCCGAAACTCCCTGGAGTTAGTTCGCGCTGGTTGCTCCCTTGTCTCCTTCTCTCTTTCCTTTGCTCAGTTCCTCCTGATGGTGTTCCCAGACTCCACTGGTGTCTGTCCCTGAGGTCCGCTTCCGAGCAGTAATCACTCGACATTCTCCTCAGTCCAATCCTCAACTTTTCTGCCAGGATGGTCCGACAAGTTTTGTCTCTAATCGGCCATCTTGTCTCCTCTCATCTCTTCACCAATTTATGCTTCTTGACCACAAGATCATAATCTCATCTGCCTGCATGCAACAGCAATAAACAAACGCTTTCCCCACCTGGGCCAGCATCTGTAGCACAGACTAGTCTTTCTACCAACCCTGCACTGTATGGAACGATGAGTCCCTGATAGCACTTTCCGCCTTCTGCCTTTCCTTCCTGACTGAGGTGGGTGTTTTTTACTTTCCTGTATTCTGCAACTTTGTCCTGGATGTCTTCTTCACTGGCTTCCTCATGGACTCCAGTCTTTTTTTTTTTTTGAGACAGAGTCTGACTGTGTTGCCTGGGCTAGAGTGCCATGGGCGTCAGCCTAGCTTACAGCAACCTCAAACTCCTGGGCTCAAGCAATCCTCCTGCCTCAGCCTCCCAAGTAGCTGGGACTATAGGCATGTGCCACCATGCCTGGCTAATTTATATATATATATATATATATATTTTTTTTTTTTTTCTTTTAGCTGTCCAGCTAATTTCTTTCTATTTTTTTGATAGAGACAGGGTCTCGCTCTTGCTCAGGCTGGTCTCGAACTCCTGAGCTCAAACGATCCTCCCGCCTCGGCCTCCCACAGTGCTAGGATGACAGGCATGAGCCACCACGCCCGGCCGAGAATCCAGTCTTCAACAGAGCGTTGTGGTCCGGGTTCATCACCATCCAGCTCCATGCTGTCATAATCCTCACACATCTATGCTGGGGACCCTTCTTTGGAGCCAAAGCCACAACCCTTCTGTTTTTTCGCTTTTTCTTTCAGCTTGTGAATGCTGTTGTCCCCATCCTCATCCATGGCGACATCCTTGCCCCGGTCCTCATAGAGATCCAGCACATCTGCCATCGTGCCTTCATTTGAACTCTCTTCTGTCCTGAGTGGCTGTTTTATATTTCCTTTCTTTATTCTATGGACACTATTCTGTTCTTACTTCTTCTTCTTATTTTTCTTTATTGGGGGAAAACTACAAAGCATTTACAGTACAATGTTTACAGTCACAATTTGTAGTGAGCTGATTTCCAAAAATATATTACCACCTAAGTTGACTTATCTTGTTACATTCAAAAACCTACTCTGTCAAAGTAGTCCAGAGAGTACATACATACTGCTCCAACTGTACCTACATACAACCAACACTCCATTTTAAGTGTACAATTAAATGATTTTCAGTGAATTTACCAAGGTGTACAGTTAATCACATAAATCAGTTTTAGAGGAATTCCTTTCCCCTATTGAGACCCCTAATTCCGCTCCCCAACTACTTTTCAAGCATATCCCACCCCTCCACAGTGCCCCCCCATGTCGCTCTGATGTGGGTTTACCCCCCACCCCCCAATTCCCTAGTGATTGTAACTTTTCTGTAAGTTTGAAATTATATCTGAATAAAAAGTCATCTGTACCATTGAAGACCACTCATAAAAGAAAAGAAAAAGAAAAGAAAAGAAAAGAAAAGTCTTCCAAATTCCTGAGCTTCAGCTAAAGCTAACAACTTTTTTCTCTCCTCTCCACAATCTCATCCTCTTATACTCACTGATGCCACTTCCTCATTCAGGTGACTAAAGTTTCAATTACTTTTTATTTCTCAACCATCATGATTGCCTTTGAGCTTTGAGCCACTCCTCTGTAAAATCCTAACTTGCTATAAGTTTCACAACACAACTTGCTCCCTTTTTTTACCCAAATATTCTAATGTTTCCTGGTATGTTCACTGACTTCCCATCAGGTGGTTGTCTCCCAAGATGCATCTTCACTTTCCTTTCTTTCCATTCAGCATTCTCTTCCTAGGTAACTCATCCATTCCAATGCTTTTTCCCAAGTAGTAGTTAAATCCAGCCCTGGCTCTCTTCCAAGTTCCAGAACCACAGTATCAATAGCCTAATGGTAAGCTTCCCATGGATGTGCCCAACTTTATCAAAATTACAGTATCATCTCTCTCCCTTCAAACCATCTCCTTCTTCTGTCATCCATATCTCAATTACTAAAATTCCTAATCCCTCATTCTATCTCAGAATTATAAGAACAGTAACTCCTCTCTTTTCCTTCCTCATTCTCCTGATGACACCTCGCCCTCTCCTCCACACTTGGACTCTAACAGGGACTGGACCTGGCTAGCTAGTGACCTGCTGAAGTGGCTGGTATTAATGATACCACCTAGCCTCTTACCGGATTGTGGCCCAAGTGCCTTAGCATGACAGTAAAAGCCCTTTCTTATCCAGGGGCAGTCCATCTTCTGGCTCTACCTCACCACTTCACCCCAGCACAATTACTGTGCTCCCCATTCTCCAGCTACACTCAGCTTCTCACTGGATGCCCAACACATCATATCATGTTGTCTTATTCCCTTACTCCTTCCCTTACTTACACATGCTGTTCTCTCTTCCCTTCCCCAGCTCTCCACCTGATGATCCTACTCATCTCTCAAGGCCCATTTTATTATTTTATTTCAATATATATATATATATATATTTCGAGATGGGGACTTACTCTGTCACCCAGACTGGAGTGCAGTGGCACAGTCATAGCCCACTGCAGCCTCAAACTCCTAGACCCAAGTGATCCTCCTGCCTCAGCCTCCTGAGTAGCTGGAACTACAGGTACATGCCACCATGTCTGGCTAATTTTTTTAAAAAATTTTTTGCAGAGACAGAGTCTCACTATATTGCTCAGGCTTGTCTCGAACTCCTATCAAGGCCCACATTAAATATCACTTCCATTATAAAGTCTTTCCTTATCCTTCCTTCCAGATTTAACTCTCTGTGCTGCCACAGCACTTGATTTGAACCCATTTTAGTGCTATCTGCAAACTAAAGAATAGCCCAGTTAGTGGTGTACATACCTGTCTCTCTCCAAATTTTAAACTCCTAGAAAGTAAGGCTATGGATGACACATTTTTGATTTCTCAAGCACATGGTAGACTGTCAACAAATGTTTAAAAGGACTTTCATTTCTGCATGCTGCAATTATGCCAGTTGCCCTGAGTCAACACTAACAAAATCTGCCGATCTTGTTTTGAAGTGCCTTTGTTGGTAGCCCAATTACAACTCTTCACTCCTTTTTCTACTGCTCGTTTTTGGCTCCAGGCATAAGGTCTTGGCTTCCACTTTGTTTCTTACCTCTGCCCTGCCCTAAGTCCTGTTGGGGATCAAGCACTATCCTGATATCATCCCAACTTCCTCTTTCCTGCCCTCTTTTCTGAACTGGAAGAGGTGGGGTCACACCCTGACTTACAAGGATGCTAGAGGCAGCCATTCAATTCTCTTCAAAGACTTTCATCTGTTCTTTTGTCCCCATTCTCCAGTTCTCCCAGGTGAGCTGTGCTCCGCCTTGGGTATGACCCTGTGGCCTACACAAGCACTGACTTTAAGCTCCTCCTGAGACCTCATAGAGCACCAAATAGAAACCCTGCAAATTGCAGATGAGAAAATTCAGACTCAGAGAGGTGAGCAGACTTGCCCATGGTTATCTAGGCAGTTAGAAGCAGCCCTTTGTGTCTTTTTCCACTTTATATTGCCTCTATGAAGAAAGCTTTATACATCATCACTCTAATTTTAGAACAGTCTTCCCATAAAAGCCTATTTCACAACCCTAGCTCATCTTATTTAGTACAAGGCAATCATGTTGCAATTTTTGATTGCTGAATGTATTATATTTATTCATGTTTGCTAAGTAGGCTTTCACGTATTGTAAATAATGCAGAAAAACAATGTCTCACATATGGAAACTGACTGAATATTGGCTGTTATTTGGGCAGATAATTGTAAAATAATAACCACCTGAGAAAAAGATCAGATATAGTTTTCTATGCCATATAACTCAATAACATTGAGTTTGATTAACATAGAAAAAGAAAACCAAAGATGAAATGAGAAAAAGAAAGAGGGTTATTTACATATTGGTTTGTGTGTATGTCCTCAAAGACAGCTGTAATGCAGCACAATTTCAGTGATTGCCACTAAATTGGTAGTTCTCAGCAGCACCTAAGATTCTCCATTGACCTGATTGTTCCTGGAATTTATTATAAAGGAAAGATAAGGGTAATTTTCCTGGGATTATTGTCAAGCATCTGATTGTGTGAGCAACTACCATTTTTAGGTGATTTCTAAGCATAAAAGCTGTGCAGTAATTAGGAAGAAATCCACAACCTCCTTGTATACTTCTGTATTTGTTCTGTCTTCTTTAGAATTCAAAAATTGAAGAAGGCAGAAGCTATTTCTTTTTGGATTCACCTTTATTTAATACCATCTTCCTGAAGTTCACATAAATGTCCTTTCTACTTCTCATATTTGACATGTAAGTGCTTTATTTAAAAAAATGAATCCTCGAAGCAATGCATGAGACATTTCCAAAATAAAATGTCTTCCCCAGCACCTAAAAGAAGTATATACAATTACAAACAGAAGTTTAATGATGCCGAACATGAGTTTAATTATACAACCATGCAATGATGTGTCTCCCTCACTCGACAGTTAAGTGCCATTAAGCACAGATGTTTTGGTTTGGTTTCCTCCAGAAGTAGCTCCTCCTTTTAAATAAAACTCCTCATTTTGTGTTTGTCTTTCCTAGGGGTTAGAATGAGAGTATTCGAATGACTGTAAGAGTGAGAATACTCCGAAAATACTCAGCTGGAATACTGCAGAGGTGACATCATGTCTTTTTCAGGGTATTACATTTGAAGGTACACAATATCTATCTGCCTCTCATTGGTGCTGTTAATTTTGATCACCTGAGCAGGGTGTTGCCCAATTTCTCCACTGAATAATTACTGAGGTTTAATTTTCTCACACTAACTAAAAAGCAGTCTGTGAGAAGACACTTTAAGACCATACAAATATACTGCTCCTCATCAACATTTTCCCCTAGACTTAGCACCCATTGTGATTGTTGCCTGAACTCATCTTTACCATAATGGTTGAACGATGATGATTTTCCAAATCTAGCACTCTCTCCTCATTTACCACTCAGCATTCTACTGCAAGCAAGAGAACTTCATTTTCCTCTGTTTATTAGTTCATCTATCTATTATCAGTAGGGATTCATTAATTCCTATGATTTTTTCAATTAATTACTAGACTAATTATTTTGATCCTCGCATTGTCCCAGAGTTGGCCAGTGAGAACTACTTAAGGGTGGTTCCTATGTCCTTTTGACATGCCTGATCATTTATTTGAGCACTTCCTTACACACTGGCATAACAAGATGTTGCAGGCCCATCTTGTACTTACCCTGTCCCAGCCCTGAAATCAGCCATTTCTCCAAGAAGCCCTGGTACTTTCCTTTTTAATGGGAAATATTGCTAGGACCAAGATCTAGGCTCTAGATGTGCTCATTGCTACTGGGGTGTCTTTGCTTCTTGGTCCTTGTAGGGGAAAGAGCTAGAAAAAACATGCATGTACATACACATATGCATACACATACATACAAATACCTATACACATATATATGCATACCTATATATTTACTTATGCACATAAACATGCATATACATATACACTGCACTCAACCTGCCATTCCTTTTTGTGGAGGAATGATATTCTATTGTATGGATATTGTTTATCCATTTACAGAAAAGCAAAAGTGAGTTTGCTCATGTAACAAGAATTCCTGGGTGTGGTGGCTCACGCCTGTAATCTTAACACTTTGGGAGGCTGAGGTGGGAGGATTGCTTGAGGCCAGGAGTTTAAGACCAGACTGAGCAAGAGCGAGACCTCTGTCTCTACAAAAATTTTTTAAAAAATTAGCCAGGTGTGGTGGTATGTATCTGTAGTCCCAGCTACTCAGGAGACTGAGGCAGGAGGATGACTAGAGCCCAAGAGTTTGAGGCTTCAGTGAGCTAGGTTGGCACCACTACACTCCAGCCTGAGTGACAGAGCAAGAACCCATCTCAAAAACAAAACAAAAATCAAAAGACAAACAAAAAGATAATTTTTAGAAAAACACCTTCAAAAAATGTGGCGAAGGAAGCAGGTATTGGGAAGAGCAGGTATTGGGCAGTGGTGAATGGCAATTGGGAGGTAAAATTCCCTAATGTGTTAGATGGGAAGGGTGATTGACAGAATCTCAGTAATAATGGCTTCTACAAGTCATGATTTTTCTTTTTTTCCTATATACATATTAATTCATAGTTACAGAGAAACTGTGGGGCAAAGAGGACACTACTTTACTAGAGCAAAAGGGCACTAGTAGAAAGCTTCCACAACTCACATGGGGGCTGAGAGCTATTTATGTCAATCAGAAGGAATCCTGTCATTACACAAGTGACCAGGAGCCAAGCTAAAGCAAGGCTCATATTCCATCTGCTTCAGAACATCAAATCAGAACATATTTTACCTTGTTCAACCATAAGTAAAAGATACACAAACCCACATAGGGCCTATGTAAAAATACCACTAAAAAGGAGAAAGAAAACTATATATATAACCCAGAGGAAAATTCTTTCTCTGTAAATGACATAACGTAGGACATGAAAGAAATTTTAGTGATATTTTGGTATCTTCGACATTGTGCAGGAAGATACAACCTTTAGCAATGGTATCAGAAATCTATAAGGAAGTAATAGGCTGAAATAAAAAGGCCACCGGAAGAGCTCAAAAGACAGTATAGAATAAAGTCTTAATAGCTATTAGGCATTGAGCAGTTACTATATGCCAGGTACAGTGTAAACATTATCTGTCTACTCCTAAAAACCACCAGAAAAGGCAATATTGTTATATCTCTATTATAAAATAGGCAGTTAAGAGTTCAAGAAGTGAAATAACTTGCCCAATGTCAAAACAGCTGTAAGTGTCAGAGTTATGATCTGAACCCAGGTTTGTCTATCTGACTGACTCTAATGCCTATTATACACAGGTTAAACAAAGGATAATTACAAGGGAATTTAAAATGCAATCATTAAAATTCACGAGTGTAGAGCACAGATGTTGAACTGATGATGTTAAAAATCAAATTGGAGGTATAAGGGACAAATTGAATAAGTTTTCCTAATATGCAAACTAAAAGGATAAGAAGAATAGCAAAGAAGGAAGAACAAGGTAACAGAAATGGAATAAAGAGACTGAGAAGTCAACACGTGGGAAACTGGTGCTTCTGAAAGAGAGAGAAGACTGATTTAAAAAAAACAAAATAGCCAAGGATACTGAGAAATAACTTTCCAAAGCTGAAAAAATATTAGAACAATATAGATAAAAAGAATCAGTCAAAAGGAAACCACATCTAGGTAAAAACTTAACAATAATTTATACTGTAAGTATAGAGAAAAAAATACTAAAATATCTCAGGCATAAAAAATGGTTATCCAAAAAGTGCCAAAATCAGCCTGTCCCCAGACTTCTCTGCAATGCTAATGCCAGAGTCTTAAGCATCTACAGTCTAAGGGTATGGGGGCAGTGGGGAAATGAGCCAAAAAATTTTATAAGAAGCTAAGTACGATGTATAAAGGCAACATAGAGTTATTTATACAGGGGCCCCACATGTGCCATCCATATACTCTTCTTTAAAAAGACATATATAAAAACACAAATATAGAACCAACTATATATTGAAATTTAATATATGATAAAGGCAGCACCTTAGCTGCCTTAGTAGAAAAGAGGTATGAGATGTTAGGACAACTAGATAGTCATATGGAAAAAGTTCAAATTGGATTTATTCCTCACACTATGCATCAGAATAAATTCTAAATGGATCAAAATATGTATTATGAAATATATAAATACTAGAATGAACAGGTGAATATTTTTATAACCTGGTAGTGAGGTTATGAGTTAAAAATCCACAAATAATAAGGGAAAGATATTAATTACCTAAAAATAAAATAGTTTTATATGTCAAAAATATCATTAGCAAAGAAAAAAGACAAATGAGAAACCGGTATTTACATCAAGATACAGGGTTGCTATCCTATAGATAAAGAGCTTCTAGACATAGAGAAGAAAAAAGCCAATAACCTTTCAGAAAAATGGACCGGGAAAATTTACTACAGAATATTACTCTACCTATGATAAATACACATTTGTACTTTCACTGAATAAAAAATCAATATATTAAGCATATAAAAAAAAATTCAGAAAAAGAAATTCAAATGGTTCTTAACCATATAAAAAGATGCTCAATCTCACAATAAGGGAAATATGAATTAAAAAAATACTGAAATACCATTTCTCATTTATCAGATTGGCAAAAATTACAAAGGATGGTAACACACTCTGTCTGCAAGTCTGTCTCATACATTGATGATGAGAATGAAAAACAACACAACTCCATTGGAAGGAAGTTTGGGAGCATGTAGCAAAATTACATATGCAGTTACCTTTGACCCAGCAATCCCATTTCTAAGAATCTATCCCAAATATACAGGGCAAAACCAGAAATGATACATGCTATGCACTGCACTATCATTTGTAATAACAGAAGACTGGAAAACAACTTAAATTTCTATAAGTAGGGAACTAGTTGAATAAATTTGGCACATCCATATAACAGAGTACTGTTTAAGCCATCTAAAAAGACTAGAAAATATATCTGTATCTATAGAGTGATCTCTAAGATATATTAAATAAAAAAATCAAAGTAAAAATAAGTGCATATAGTCTACTCCCATTTACATAGAGAAGTTATATGTATAGTCATGTATGAACACTAACTGGATATTTTATATTTTATTACTTTTATATTTGATAATAGTATTATGTTTTTTAAAAATATATATATACCTTAAAAAAAATTAGAAAATTTACTCCAGTAGATCTAGACATAAAGAGGGAAAATCAGAGCTCAAAAACAGAGCAGTGGAACATAGAAGTAAAAATCCTTTAAAATTTATGAGATCCATTATTTTATTTAAAAATTGCATCATAACTAAGATTCATACCAGTAAGACAAGATTGGCTTAATATTTTCAAAATAATTTACCATATGAGCAGAATAAAGCAGAAAACCATATATTATCAAAAAGCATTTGACAAAATTCAATATTTATTCAAAGTTAAAAACTCTTAGAAACCTAGAAATAGAAGAAAACTTCCTCAAACTGATAAAAGGTACCAGCAGAAAAAATATATAGCTAACATAATACTTAATAGTGAAAGACCCAATGCTCTCCCCCTAAGATAGGGAGAAAAGCAAGGATGTTTTCTTTCATCACTTCTATTCAAAATTGGGCTAGAGGTCCTTATCTTTACTATAAGACAAGAAAATGGAAAAAAAAAAAAAGACAGAGATTGAAGAGGAAGAAATAACACCATATTTGTAGTAAGATCATATATATAAAAAATTCCAAAGAAATCTCCAGAAAATCATTAGTACTAATAAATGAATTTAGCAAGATCAGAGGATACAAGATAAATATCGAGCAGTCAACTATATTTCTATATAACTAACAATAAACAATCCACAAATTAAATTCAAAACATATCATTTACAATAACAACAAAACTATAAAATATTAGAGATAAATTTAAATACATGCAATACACACACACTGAAAATCCTAAAACATTACCAGTAGAAATTAAAGACCTAAATAATGATCATGAATTGCAAAACTCTATACTGTCAGGATGATAATTCTCTGTAAACTGATGTACAGGTGCAGCATAATTCCAACCAAAAATCCTAGTGGACTTGCTTTGTTGAAATTGAGCATGTCTACTGAATGACTCTAGGACCCTTGGAATTTTACACAACCCATTCTGGACCTGTTTGAAGCTAGTTTCCCAGCACCAATCATGTGAAATAAGACTGATCACTCTCAAAGAAAAATGTATAATATTTATAATCTGCCAACCACTCAATCAGAATATTACATTATATGATATACTTTTTCTTTTTTTAATCATATATCTAATCCTTTAAACTTTTGCTGAGGAAAAGTTCAGCAACACCTGAATGATGTTGCTTTCCCTTGTCAGACAGACAAGTAAATTCACCTTTGGCTAAGGAAAAGAAAAGAGGCAGGGTAAGAGAGAGGAAAAAAAAAAGGAAGGAGATACAGAGAGAGAGAGTTGATGGTACAGTGGAGTAGACTCATAGTCTGCACTATAAAAAAACAGAAATAAAATTCAAAATACTTGGTTATAAAGCCAAAATTAAATGTAAAAAATGTTACATATATTTTACCGCAATAAAAGGAAATGAGGAAAAATTATACTTGAAATTTTAGAAAAACCATCATGCAAGTAAAATTGTACCACCATCTTTCAAAAAATTATAATAAAATGTAAAACTGTATCAATTATTTGGATCTAAAACTCAGTAACATAAAAATAGGGACGAGGAGAGAGAGGAATAAAATTATGCCAAATCTCCTGCTTAACAGAAGAGATTTCATCATACGGTGTTTCCCTCTGTCTTTGAAGATTATAGAAATAAGGACTAAATATTATTTGTGAAAACTGAAAGGTAATCATTAGCAATATTCAAAACAGCATATACGCCTTTTTAATCATTAAAGACGAATGCAAAACACACACAATGCACACACACAGAACTATCTACAAAAGGCAAAAGAAAAAAGTATAAAAACCAGAAAATACAAAACAAGATGACAGAAGCAAGACAAGCTATACCAATTGTAATAATATAATTGATTATAATAATAATTAAAATACATTAAAAGACAAATTTCTTGATTCAATTATAACAATGCAGTATCAAAAGGCCAAAAGATCAGGCTAATATTTATCAGAAAGATTCCAAAAATAAAAAAGTAGGGGTACAATGCTAACATCAAACAGATTAGAATTTAGGGCAAAACATTAAATGTGCAAAGAGTATCAGAGCAAATAAAAGAATACAATTCAAAATGAATTAGTTTCCATGAACCTGTAACTTATGAATAGAATTGCATCAAAACATACAAAAGCTATATACTTATATCGTACATTTACAAGAATAAAATTACTATACTTTCAAATGAGCAAGGCAGCAGAAGGAAAGAATCTTTTAGTGATTCTCCCTCTATCTCTGACAGATAAAATAAACAAAAAATAACTATTATAGGTCAGGTTCCCTGGAAACAGACCCTGAGACAGAAGTTGAGTGCAAGAGGTTTATTGGGAGTACTCTCAGGAATAACACCTGCACAGAAATGAGGGAAACAGGATTGGCATGAGGGGAAATTGAAGTATAGTTGCAGTCACAACAAAGGCCTTCACCAATCCTGCAGGGAGCTCTGGAACAGACAAGGCGCTTCAAAAAAATGTCCCCATTGAAGCAAGGAGGGTAGACCTTTGTATTTCTGTATTTATCAACCAGTCATTGGATGCAGACTGCCCCCACGTAGGGGGCTTAACTTTTCCAAAGACAACTTCTGGGGAGGGATTTAACTCTGAGCTATTAGCAGCTAATACCTACTATAGTAACCAGGGCTATAGTAGTAGTGTTCTTAACAAGGAGAGAAGTCAGAATCACATGAAGACCATTGGATCAGAATGGTAACATATGTTAGAGAGGTGAACTGAGCATAAATTCCCAAGATTATTCTGATATGCTTCCTCTAATCCAAGTCATTCCAAGTATTGAAATCTATCTGAATAATACAAAGGTTGGTTTAAATGATATATATCAAGCTCTTTAATAACAAAACTTACCTTCTTATCCAGCATCCAGGGAACATTTATAAAATTTGATCAAATATTAGGTTATAGATAATACATAATTACCTTGACAGCATATTCTCTATAATATACTGAAAGTAATAATTAATCATAAAAGTTATAAAATAACTAGTCGGTAAAAATTTTAAAGCAGAGTCCAAAATAATAAAACTAAAGTCAAATGACAGAAAGAAAATGACTATTCCTAACAAACAAAAGGTGCTTATAAATCAAAAAGAAAAAAATGAAAAAATATTTTAATAGAAACAAAAAACACAAACAATTTGGAAACATAAAGACTACTCATAACTAATTAGCATATAAAAGATGTTTGGCTTCACTTAAAAATTTTTAAATGAAAATAAATATTCAGATACCATTTTTCACTTCTCAGAGAGTTTGGCAAAGACTAAAATGATTGAAAATCCCATTGCTGCCCAGCAGTCTCCTGCAAGGATTGGGAAAGAGGATACAAATTGGACTATCTTCCCGAAAGGCAGTTTGGCATTTGAATAAAAAATATGAATACCAGTTGACTTAGCAATTCTACTTTAATTTATCCTTTTGTAGTAGTTTTTAAAAATTAAAGTATAATTTATAGTAGTATAATTTGCCCTTTGTAAGTGTATATGGTTTTGACAAATGTACACAGTCATGTAACCATAATAATACAGAACAGTTCCATTATCCTCTCTCCCAAATTCCCTCATTCTACTGCTTTCTGGCCAAATCATTCCCCCAATCTTACCATTGGTCTGTTGTCTGTCACTCGACTGTTGCTTTTTACAGAATGTTATATATATATAACGAAATCATACAGGATGTAGACTTTTGAGGCTAGCTTCTTTCACTTAGTATAATACATTTGAAATCCAGGTGGTTGCATGTATTCAGTTGTACCAGAGTTGAGGGATATTTGTGTCATTTCCATTTTTTGACAATTTACTAACTTTTTTCTTTTATAGATCATACATATTTAAGAAATCTTTGCCTGTGATCACAAAAATTTTCTCCTGCATTTTTTTCTAGAAGTTTTATAGTTGTAGGTTTTACATTTATGTAGGTCTATGATCTATTTCATATTAATTTTTGTGTAGAGTGCAAGATATGGATCAAAGTTCGTTTTATTGCATATGGTTGTCCATTTGTTCTAGCACCATTTGTTGAAAACAATTATCCTTTCTCCATTGAATTGCCTTTGTACCTTTAACTGACAATATCTGTGTAGGTTTATTTCTGGACTTTCTATTCTATTCCACTGATCTATGTGTTTGCCTTTTCACTAACATCACACTACCTTCATTACTGTAGCTTTAGAGTAAGTCTTGAAATCAGGCAGTGTGATGTCCAAATTTGTTCTTTTTTTTTTTTCCAAAAATTATTTTGGCTATTCCAGGTCCTTTGCTTTTCCTTTTAAATTTTTAGAATTAGCTTGTCAATTTCTACAAAAATCCCTGCTGATGTTTTGATTGAGATTGTGTTTAATTGATTGGAGGAGAACTGAAATCTTAGCAATACTGAGTCTTCCAATGAAAGTGATATGATCTATCTCTATATTTATTTAGATTTTTTTATTTCATTCATCGGTGTTTTGTAGTTTTAGGCATATAGATCCTGCACATATTTTGTTAGATTTATATTTAAATATCTCATTTTTGGGTGCTATTGTAAACGATGCCTTTTAAAATTTTTTATTTCCAATCATTCATTGTTAGTATATCAAAATATAATTATATTTGTATATCAACCTTGTATCCTAGTACCTTGCTAATTAGTTCCAGTAGATTTTTGAAGATTTGCTGAAATTTTTTACACAATTATGTCATTTGCAAAGAGATACAGTTTTATTTCTTCCTTTCCAAGCAATAAGGATTTTGTTTCTTTTTCTTGCCTTAATACACTGGCCAGGATGTTCACTACATCCTGGATAGGTGTAGTAAGTGGACTTCCTTGCCTCTTTCCCAACATCAGGGGGAAAGCATGCAGTCTTTTATCAAGTTTTATGTTAGTGGCAGGGTTTTTGTAGATATGCTTTGTCAGGTTGAGGCAGTTCCTTTCTAGTCCCAGTTTTCTGAGAGTTTTTTATCATGAATGAATATTGAATTTTGTAAAGTTCTTTCTGCATTTATTGGGGGTAATCATATGCTTTTTCTTCTTTCATTTGTTGATATAGTAAGTTAATTACATTAATTTATTTTTGAATATTGAACTAACCTAGTTCATATTCAGAGCTTTGTCATGAAGTATTATAAGGACTGAAAGGGAAGAATCAAAATTGTCCTTATTCACAAATAGTATGATTGTGTGTATAAAAAGTTCAAAAGAATCTACAAATAATTAGTGAATTTAGCAAATTAGCTGGATTTAAGTATTTCCACACAACTATATTTTTACATAACAGAAACCATTAGGAAATAAAAATTTTTAAATATACTTATACAATATTTTAAAAATCATATTGCTAGAAATAAATCTAACAAAAGATGTTATATTTAAGATCTTTACATAATAATCTATAAAACATTATTGAGAGGCTAAACAAATGAAGAGACAGAACACATTTATGGATTAGAAAACTCAGCATCATAAATAAATAAATAAATTCTTCCAAATTGATCTGTAGAATCAATTCAGTTCCAAATAAAATCTCAAAAAACATTTTTTTTTTTTTTTAGAAACTGACAAAGTGATTCCAAAATTTATATGAAAATGTGTAGGGACAAGAATAGCAAAGATAATCTTGAAGAAGAAAAAAGCAGAAAGATTTAATCAAATATCAAAATTTATTGTAAAGTCACAGAAAATAAGACTGTGGTATTGGTACATGGAAAGACAAATAGATTAATGGAATAGAACAGAATTCAGAAAGAGACTCAAGCCTATATAAACATTTGATTTGTGACAAAGGAGGCAATGCAAAGAAGTGGGGAAAAGATGTTATTCCCATGGTTCATTTTTACAAATCTGTGTTCCAGTATTTGTCATGCTGTATTCTAAATTAGAACATAATCTATCTAGGGGGCAGAAACTGTATTTTACTCATATTGCATAATACCAGCTGCTAACAAGCCCTGGCATATACCAGGTGCTTAATAAATGTTGATAGCATATACAACTGAATGGCTAAAACCATAAGGAGAAATTACATGAAGCCACATGGTTTAGGGGTTCCTATACAATTCTACCAACCGGCAACTAAACAGGAATAGTTTAGATGGGAATGACAGTAGGAGGATAACACATCAGTTGGTGCTCTCTGAGCCTATTTTACCTGTAACACTATCATCACTGTCCCTACCAAAGAGAACACAACTGCCTCTT
Organism: Lepilemur ruficaudatus; assembly: GCA_963574885.1. NCBI lineage: Eukaryota > Metazoa > Chordata > Mammalia > Primates > Lepilemuridae > Lepilemur > Lepilemur ruficaudatus. The sequence continues at coordinate 30,229 of CAUYRT010009586.1, read as the reverse complement.
CTTACTTCCACACACAAACTTTAGACCACATAACCATTCTGTGACTTCTTTCCCCTTCTAGATTAACTTGATTTTACCTTTAAAAATAAATGCCAGGCCGCACACCATGGCCCATACTTGTAATCCCAGTCCTCTGGGAGGCTGAGGACTCAGGAGTATTGCTTGAGCCCAGGAGTTCAAGATCAGCCAGGAAAGAAATATAGCAAGGTTCCATCTCCAGAAAAAATTTAAAACATTATCTGGACATGCCTATAATCCTAGGTGTGCCTAGTGCATGCCTATAATCCTAGTTACTTAGAAGGCTGAGCCAGGACGATCACTTGAGCCTGGGAGTTAAAGGTTACAGTGAGTTATGATCATGTCATTGCACTCTAGTCTGGGTTACAGAGTGAGACTCTGTTTCTAAAAATAAAAATCAATGCTGGGCAGGCATGGTGGCTCACACCTGTAATCCCAGCACTTTGGGAGGCCAAGGTGGTAGGACTATTTGAGGCCAGAAGTTTGAGAGCAGCCTGGGCAATATCACAAGAACCCATATCTATAAAAAAATAAGAAAAATAGTTATCCCAGCATGGTGGCAGAAAAATTTGTCCCAACTACTTGGGAGGCTGAGGCAGGAAGATCCCTTGAGGCCAGGAGTTCGAAGCTGTATTGAACTATAATCTTGCCACTGCACTTCAGCCTAGGTGACAGAGCAAGAACCCATCTCTAAATATATTTATATATATATAATTATATATATTTATTTATATGTATATATGAATTGACTCATGCTTGTGGGACCTGGCAAGTCCGAAATCTGCAGATCTGCAGAGCAGGCTGGAGGCAGAATTCCTTCCTCTGGGGACCTCACTCTTTTCTCTTAAGACCTCCAGCTGACTGGAGGAGGCCCACTCACATTCTGGAGAGTCAGAATGCTTAACTCAATGTCTACTTATTTAAATGTTAATCACATCTAAGCAATACTTTTACAGCAACACCTAGACTGCTATTTTACCAAACAACTGGGCACTGTGGCCTACCCAACTTGTCACATAAAATTAACTACCATAAAGTTGTAGAATCCTTAGTATGGATTCTCCATACTAGAAACATACAAACATCTTGCTACTCCTAATTCTAGCCTTTCCAAATGCCTTAAGGTACCATGCAATCACATGCTGAAATCTGAGTCATTGACCAAGGAGAATATGTAATTACTCACTAATATAGCAGCCCGTGGACATGGCTCCATGATTTATTCAGACTTCTTGAAGGATAATAGGAACATTCTAACAGTGAATGAGATAACAATATTTGATGTTGCCATACTACCTTATGAGTTTAGGCATAACCCAGAACATTAAAAAGTAATGTTGGAGGGTCATCAGATTTGTATTAAAGTTTAACATTTTATGAGACTGATATGCTACCCACAGTGCCAAGAGGGTGATTAAAGTTTAACATTTAGACACTTTTTCTTGGGGAACTATGATAACATCATGATTACACTTTGATAACATTTCATCATCATACTTATGTTTATTTTTATAGGAAACAAGATATAGTTCTTTTTCAATAATTGATATGTCAATATGTTGAATGTAATTTTGATAGATTATAATGATTACATTTGGTCATGTTATAATGCAGATTCTGTCAGGATTATACAGTACTTGCTGAAATTTTTCCAAGTTCAGAGCTCACTGATTTAATTCCATTTGACTTAATAAGCAAATCTAATCCATGTTAATGCTGAGAGTACAATCTCTTTGCATTTTACTACTGAGTTTCTGGTTTTACACACAAGGAGCCAACACCACTCTTACGATTGGAAGATTACTGCCCCTATTTTAAGTGAAAATTTGTCCAACATTTTCCAGGAAAGTGAGATCAAGCATTGTTACTTTCCTATTTTTAATTTTTGAGGTTTCTATATTAACAGTTTTTATTTTTGCCAAATATGTCTAGCAGTGAAATCTCTCAACTCCATGAATTTGGTGTAAGTGTGAAATTCCTGTTGATTGCTCAGAAATTTATGGTTTGGAATTCTGACAAGCAGAGAAATGGAATAAAAAGAATTTCTGCAGTGAAAGGCAACTGAGTCATACCTTGAAAAAGAAAGCAAACTATTTGTACATACAATAAAAACCTACATAGGATGCATGGATTAAAAGATCAAAAAAGATATAATAGTATAAAAACAAAAGAACAGAATATTAAGCCTTTAAAAACAACTACAAATGGAATTTATGATTCAAGAGCCTAGTATATGACAAGCTTTTACAGAATGCAAAAATTAATCACATAGCATTAAATGGTGAAAAATGAGTAATATGTGATTCTTCAGTTTCCCAACCATTCAGGCCTTGAAAATTAGTATTGAACATGAAGCCCAATTTATTTCAGAACTAAATATGGTCACAAAGATCCATGTAACTAATGTAAGTCCAAGAACCCACTGAAATCAAATGGCCATTTACACTCTCAACAAAGGCAGGCATACCTAAGAAATAAATTCTCTACTATGTCAGTTTGTACTGTTGAAAGTGGTTACCAAGACAGACAGAAAATCTGAAAAGCAAGCAGTCAAGAGCAGTAACTGCCTAAAGAGAGAGAATGAAATTACTGGTAATGATGGAATGATTTCAGGAGGAAATGAGAAAATCAAGTATAAACGAATAGAATTTTCACAAAGGAAAATAGCCACAGTTTACCCAAGCGTTGATACTCAGTATTCTAGAAATAAATGCATTACTGACATCTGATTCATAGGACATTAGTAACTAAATCACCAAGTAATGGGAAAACTCAGAGGACTGAGGCACTATCGCTAGAGGAGTATAAGGTCAATGTTCATAATGTGGTTGAGGAAGCCATTTAAAATCTGTCTCAACATAAATGTCTGGGCCATCCGGGTGCCTCAGGTTAGATGTGGTGAACTCCTGAACTCCCACATCATGATTATTTGGAATTCCTAACGCAAATATTTTGGTTTTTTAAAGGTGTTTTGTTGGTTGTCTCTGGCTAGTAGCAATCACATAAATGCCTTTGGTTATAATCTAGCATTTTAGGGAAGTGAACTCTTCCATATACCAGTGCTCCCACCTCTCAGCACTTGAAGAAGCCTAAGGATATGTAAACATAACTGCTCAGTAACTGGTGATTATAACAAGGAGTCTAACTCCGTTTTTTGATGTCTGACTGCTATCTGCTTTTGAGCCTCACCCTTCCTCTGCCCCTCTGCCCCTCTGCCCCACATCTGGGCAAACTGATAAGAAAGCCTAGAGGCTCCCTCCTTTGGCACTGGGGGAAGATTCCCACCATGCAAACCCCTGTCTGCACACAGGAACCCTCTTCCCAGCCCCAGTCCCAACCCCAATAAAATCCCTAGTCAGGCTCCTTTCTTGGCTCTCTCAAGCCATTTCATACTTGCTAGGAGCACCTGCTCTGCTCTCCCCAGACACCTCAATTATTTACATAATAGATCTTTTCATACCTTCTCTATGTGTGTGTGGTATCGTCATCTCAACATCCAAAACAAATTTTGACAGGATGTCCATTCTGTTTCTTAGAGTGACAACAATAGTAATTAATAACATATTGCTTAGCCAGGCTTCTTTCCCTTTACACAGAAAAATCTAGGCCAATTGATCAGAGTCTTACAAATTATACAGCTGGTATAGATTTGGTCAAGGCTGGAAACAAAAGGTTTGTTCAATTTAAATGACAAGGGAATCACAGGTTTTACTCTCATTTACTTATGAAACATTTGAGGCAACTGTGTAAGCAATTGTGTAGACACAACCAATGTCATCAAACTGGGCTCTTGGTTCTACCCAATATCTACAGTGTTCATAAGATTGTATTTCACTGGAACTGTCAAAACCTGACTTCATATTTCCCTTCTCCATTCCACCATTCAGCATGGGAAGTCATCTACAATAACCATTCTCATCACAAGACAGATTCTCCATGCTTAGAAGATTTTTTAAAATCATTTGGAGTAATAAGTACATTTAAATATTTTTATAAGATTTGAGTGGGAAAAGAGTGAAAAACCAGAAGCCACAAAGGAAAATACCAACATATTTGACAGCATAAAAATTTTAAAGTACATTTTAAAGTCCACTTAGCAAAAGACAGAATCAAAATTAAAAGACAAACAACAAACTGGGAGAAATGTCCATAATATATATGCATGATAGAGTTAATATCTTTGTAAGCAATACAGTAGAAAAAAGACATGAACAGGCAATTCACAGAAAAAATCCAAATTACTATTAAGTATATGAAATGATGCTCAGTCTCATGAATAATTAAAGAGTTGAAAACTGAAACAATAAAATACTATATTTCCACTAGTATGAATATGGTCTGAAATAGACGAAAAAGCAGGCTAAAGCCCAATGCTGGTAAGGATTTAGGGAAAAAGTGACCCTTATATACTGCTGGTGAGAGCATAAATTGTGCCACTTTTCTAAAGGGTAGTATGCATCAAAATAGAAACTCCATCAATTCTACTTCTAAGGAAATCATTGTTCAGGTACACAATGATGTATATACACTGAAGTCCATGGGATTGTTTTCACAATATCTGAAAAGTGGGATCAATATGAACATCAGTCCATAAGGTCTGGTAAAGTAAACCATGCTATCATTATATTAATACAATGAAATTTCATGCAGCTGGGAACATGGAAAATGCCATCAACACACAAGTATGTAAACAAAGAAGTCTACAGTCTATGTAAGTATCACCCCCATAGGAAAAAAAAGAAAGAAAGAAAGAAAGGAAGGAAGGAAGAAAGAAATGCACAAAAGAATCTAGAAGACTACATATCATATTTTTAAATGGCTGACTCTAGCAATCACGTCTTGGGAAAGAGTGCAAGGGGAGGCATGACTAAGTGCCCTGGGGTCATTTGCACAGGTGCCCCCTAGAAGACTGAGATTTGGAGCCTACAAGTAAAATCAGCTTCTCCTCTGACCCCCACTAGTTTCTGCCCCAAGGGTTGAACCCTAAGAGGACAGACAGATGTCCTCTAATTACAGGAGTCCCTATAAATAAGGTACCATAAGCACAATGAGGGGGGGTGGCTGTATTGAGAGGCTTAGAACACATTTCACTTAGCCCCACCCAACTAGTTATTCCTGGCTACAATGTCTTCAAGAAAAGGGAGATGACAGGGTCTGTTGTAACACAGGGGTGGGGTGAGGAGGAGGGAGTATTACAAAAGTGCTGAGGAACTCTGTAAACCCTCAAGCCTGGCTTAATGAGTTATATGCTCTGACCTAGGCAGAGTGGGTGGTAAGAAAGACTACTCACCTTTTCAGGGAGAGAGGGAAATGACATCAAGAAAAGTGCAAAAAAAATAAAAGAAAAAAGAAAAGGGCATGACTTGCCTCCTGTGAGTCATCCAAGAGTGTTAGGACAGAGTCTCTTCAGAGGCACAGCCCACAAGCTGCCAATTGGAATAGAGGGGCCCAGAGTTTTAGCATATAGGAAACACCACAGTGTAATAAAAGCAACCTGGTATGACCCTCAGCAGGGGCAGTGAATGTTCCTATCTCAAGCCCAGCTCCAACTTTTTGGAATCTGGTGGTCAGCCCTGTGTATGGTGCAGAGCAGAAGGCAGCTGCAGTCTGTGAGAGGCCATGTTTACCCAGTGTCAAGGGCAGAGGTGACATTCCCAAAGCCACAGAAAGTCACCCAATGGTAGTTTGAGAATAAGAGCCACTGGAGAACAGAACAGAATAGATCAGGGTCCCCTTTCATTCCTCTCCCTTCCACAGCCATGCCCAGGAGTGACTAGTTTAAAGTCCCAGACCCTGGAGGTAGGAAGAAGAGCATAGCTTTTAGTGGTTGGTGCTCCATCCCTTGCTCCCCACACCACCACTACAACCAATAGAGACAAATCTACCTGTAGCTAAGTATGGGCTTGCAGAGAGAGAGTACTTTAGAAACAAAATATTGGGTGCAATATAGCTCTTGTCAAAGGAACCAAAGAAATCTTGCTTTGGATATAGGCAAGGGAGAAGTTGGGGTAACCCAATCTTGCTGCACACTCTGCAACTCAAACTCAGGCCAGACAAGATGAAGTTAGACAAAAACAAAAAGATTTGTACTAGGAGATCAGGGAAAGAAACATATCTATTTTCTCAGTAATATTTTACTCTTGAATATTTTAAATATTGAAACAGATTTTCTAGAAACTAGAAAGTAATTATGGGACCAGAGACAACCTGTGACAAGGATGGCATAAATGGTTTCATTGTGATATCTGAAATATTTTCAAACATGACAGGTTTAAACACGTTAACATTTTCATTTCATTTCATTATACTGGCAGCATAATTAGTTTCAGGATATAAGTACTGAAGGTGTTGATCCAAATGTAATCTCTATATTTTAGTTCTGAGATGTAAATGTCAATGAGTTACACTTCCCTAAGGCATTTTGAAAAATCAAAAATATATACAGAGAGAACTTTGTACTTTTTTTGGTATGTCACAGCTTAAATAAGTAGTGAAACAGTGATGACAGTAAATGTTACATCTTAACCACACTAATGAATTTAAAATTTGTGAGATTCATAGACACACATATCAATGAAATAAAAGAGAGAGCTCAGAAATTTTAGATGTCCACATACATAGTCAATTGATTTTCAACAGAGGCAAAAAGGCAATTCAACAAATGGTGCTAGAATTGGACATCCATTTGCAAAAGAAGGAAGAAAGGAAGGGAGGGAGAAAGGCAGGGAAAGAGAAGAAACTAGATCCACATTTCCTCACACCCTATACAAAAACTAACCCCAAATGGGCCATATACCTAAGAAGAAAATCTAAAACTTTAAAATACCTAGAAAAGGGCACAGCTGAAGTTTTTAGGTTAATGGAAATATCCTATATATTGATTGTGGTGGTAGTTACATGATTGTATACATTTGTCAAAACTCATTAAACTGAACACTACAAAAGGTGAATTTTAATGTATGTAAAGTACATCTTAATGTAAAATTTTTCAAAAATACAGATGTTAAGAAAGAATCACTTTACATAAAATCTACAAGAACTTTACCACTAGTCATCAAATGTAACCTGGGCAAAAACCTAAATTTTGGGTGCTCAGCTCTTTAATAAGTATACTGAAGTCAATATAAGTACTATCTGGAACATAAAAATATATTCATAAACACATCTTGGATTGATTGGAATAAAAATACTGAATTATATAAAATTTGGAAACCATGAACTACATAAAATTCAGAAACATTATAACCTCAAAATATTTCTAAGTCCTTGAAAACAACTTTTAAAAGACTTGGTTTATTTTTTAACCTTTGAGAACATGAATGTTTCTTAAAAATAAAATAGTAAGATGTAAAACAACCAGGCAAGTTCTTTCCCTCTTTCATCATTAACAATAAAGCTTTTACTGCAAAAGCAATACGAAGTAGCCACACCGCACAAAAGCTCTGTATTTTCAGAAAGCTTGCTGCACACAGCAGTTTCCCAGCAATGTAGATAAATGATAAGACCCTTGAGCCTGTCTCTTCCCTGCACAAAACCTGCAGAAGAGGAAAGCTGGCTTCATGGGAGCCTATGCATAAGGCATATTCTCTCTTCTTGCCTCATAAGCACACTGTGAGAAATGGGTCTCCAGCCCAGCACTACACAGAAATGCACACTTGGCCACCAAGGTCTCATTTGGAGCATGGCTCCAAATGGGCTGCTGAACTGGTCACTTGTACATAATCCCTGCTGTGAAGGAGCCCCATGCTTAGCCTCACCTGCAAACCTGAAATGCAGCTCAGGATACTACATTAGCTTCCTCAAAGACCATCACCATTACACATGGGTAACTGGATTTAAACTCTATTTAGACAAAAATTTGGAAAAGAAGTGGACCTTTTCTCCTTTGGGAGATTTAAAGGACAACTTGCAGTCTGGAGAGGCAGGTGAATCCAGAGAGTTACAGCCAACATTTGTTGATCTGGAGCAAAAATGCTAGAGCCTTAAACTGAAAGGAACAGTTAAACAGAGAATGTGATGAATTCCTGGAGGCCAAGAGTGGAATAGTATAAAAGATACTCCTGGGGACTGTAGGTTTAGGGTGGCCCACATTTTCATGGGTTTTACCTCTAGGAACCCCATCAGCTTCTTGCAGTAAAAAGCCCCTTTAAGGCTCTGTCAGGGGAAGGGGAAAGTGAGCACTGTAAATACCCAGAGCATTCTCCTACAAATGCTTACTCTCCAGGCGGAAGCACTTTACCAGAGACTTACCCCACCTACGGGAAGGACACTTCTCTAACTCCAACCCCAGTTAGCTTTCCTGACTCACCCAAATGGTGGGGGAGAAAATAAATACTTGTAAAGATCACTTCCAGGAACACAAGCCCACTAAAAGACTGAGATTTCATCATTAGAGTAAGAGATCTATAATTACAAATATGATTTATAAACATGATCATTTAAGAGTTCTATAATCATAAAATCATAAGATTATAGATCTCAATCTTAATCATAAAATTAAGAATTCTATATTATCATAAGGTAGAACTCCCACACACATTACCACTACACCAACAGGGCACCAGTATAATAGCAGTGAATTATAGCTGAAAGAGTTGCAAGATGCAGACTACGTTTAAGGAAATTTCTTAAAGAAGTACCAAAACAATAGGAGAAACAAAAGCAAGGACATTAGAGAAATGTGAAGCCTCTGGCACCTACAGCTACAACAAACTTTAAACACAGACCAATTCCTAGCCAGATTAACATATAGACCTTACATTAAAGGCCTGTTTACCTCAGTTCTTATTACCTGATACATAATGTTTGGTTTTCAATAAAAAATTACAAAGCCATGTTAAAAGGCAAGAAGAAGCCCAGTCTGAAGAGGCAAAACAAATATCAGAACCAGACTTAGGTATGGTACAGATATCTGGGGATGTATTAGATAAGGAATATGGAGGATGATTACACAAGGAATTTTAAATAATTATGATTTATATGTTAAAGGGCTCTAATGGAAAAGAAATAGACAACATTTCTCTGGTGTCTGTTGTGACCTCCCCTTTTTCATTTCTAATTGAGTTTATTAGAGTCCTTTCCCCAAAAATCCTACTATATGTATCTCTTTGTAATTTGTTATACAATTTTGTGTCCTGTAAATATATGCTACTACATAGAGATACATTTGATTTTATTTAATTGCCCCATAGTATTCATTAGTAAGACTACACTGCCATTTATTTAGCTAGTCCTTCTACCGATGGACATTTTGGCTGTTTTCAGTTTTCCCACTATCTTATTTTGAGACTGTTTTTCTCACAAAACTTTTACCCATAGTGTTGGCAGCCATTGAAGAGTCTTGCCTGTAACAGTTATTATTATAATGGTTACAAAATGGTGATTTTCTAATTCTGTATTATTTGGATTATAGCTTTCCATTCTCCTCATTTATTTAAGCATAACAATATGGATTTATATTTTATTCTAAGGGTAATAACCCATTACTGTCATTAGTTTGATGCACAAACTATCTCAGATTTGGCTGGTGGGATCCCCTTTAAGCTGGTTTCTGTGTCTTTTTAACATGTCCCCATCATTCTTTGAATCTATCTTTACACAACAAGATGTTGCAGAACTATCCTATTCTTCCCTGCCCCACCTTCATAATCAGTCATATCTTCAACGTTCCTTGGTTGAGAGGGTTTGTTTTAATGGAGAAGTAATCTCATATTTATAAGAAGAATAATTTAGGAATTGGGGAGAATATTTGATGAGATAGGAGAGAAAAAGGAAAATTGCTGGAGTGATGTCTCTGAGAAGGTGAGAGGAAATGACATTTAGTTTCTAAGTAGAGGTGTTGGCCTTAGCACAACAGGTTGTCTTTAATAATAGTGGCTAAGGTAGAGAGTATAGGCACAAATGCTATTAGGTGAATGCATGTTATAGAAATTTTCTTCTTGTTGCCTTTATTTTCTCAGTGTAATAGAAGCAAAGTCATCAGCTCAGCATGAAGTTGGGGGAGGGAGTGTGTATTAAAAGTTTGATGAAAGAAGTGAAGGTATAAAATAGTCCTATAGAGGAATGGTAGTAGAATGAATGGACCAGAGAAATGTGGGAAGATTGCCCAGGCACATTAAGGACTCTTTTGAAGTTAATTATTCTAAAGAGTTCATCTCTTTGTTGAGTTTGGTGCTTCTCTCTTTCTAAGCTTTAGTGTTTCTCAAGGGTTTGGTGATTCTTGGTTTTCTTTTTTTTTTTTTTTTTGAGACAGAGTCTCACTCTGTTGCCCCTGCTAGAGTGCCATGGCGTCAGCCTAGCTCACAGAAACCTCAAACTCCTGGGCTCAAGCGATCCTTCTGCCTCAGCCTCCCGAGTAGCTGGGACTACAGGCATGTGCCACCATGCCCGGCTAATTTTTTTTTTAATATATATATTTTTAGTTGGCCAATTAATTTCTTTCTATTTTTTTAGTAGAGACGGGCTCTCACTCTTGCTCAGGCTGGTCTCGAACTCCTGACCTTGAGCAATCCTCCCACCTCGGCCTCCCAGAGTGCTAGGATTACAGGCGTGAGCCACCGTGCCCGGCCGATTCTTGGTTTTCTGTTCTATTGTATTTAAGGATACTGTTCACCTGCCTGATTTGTTTACCATAGCCTGCCTGCCTCCAGTCATTATGGAGAAGGGGCAGGTTGTGTTGGGAGCATGTTTTCTTAATAGTCACCTGTAGATTTGTTCTTCCTCCCAAGCTCCACCTTGAGTTTTTGGACAGACTTCATTGATGCTCACTACTTAGCACAAGGTGGCATTGGGTATGGATAGGATTGCCTGGCCTAGTTGCTCTTAATTCACCATACCATTTAATCTCCCAGATGAATGGCAGTTTTCCAGTATCCATCGAGTAAGTTTGGAGCTTCTCCAAATCACTTCTAACTTTGCAGTAGTCTCGCCCATATATATATGTTTGAAGCTTTGGTTTCCATATATGTTGTTCTCTGTGGGTGTGTTCTATTGGTTTCTGTTCTTTCTGAGGTTTTCCACCATTTATGGTCTGTGGATGATAGCAGTCTTTTTAGTTGTCCTGGGATGTTATGACTTTATTCTAATTTTTTTCAAGGGATGAAGTATTGCTGTGTTGCCTAGGCTGGAATGGAGTGGCTATTCACGGGCATGATCATACTGCACTGTGTCCTCGAACTCCTGGCTTTAAGCAATCTTCTTGCCTCAGCCTCCTGAGTAGCTGGGACTACAGGTGTACACCACCATGTCCAGCTAGTCTAGTTTTTTAGATCATCATTTCTATTGCTTTCCAGAGTATTATGTGGTTGGTAGGACAGATGTAAATGTTCATTGTTACCATATTGATTCAGTCTTTTAAAATTTTTTGGTCTGAATAATATAGATTAACATTATGAGGGAAAGATAAGTTAGTGATTTTTGTTGCAAATGTTTAGCATCGACAACTAGGAACAGGGGTTTCATTCAGTTTTTTGCCAATATTGTTTTTAGACACACTGATAGGATTGCTCAGATTTAAGACTGACTTTGAATGTATCATCGATAAATGTTATGTATTAATTGTTTTCATGGATAGATCTACATATTAGCATATCTGAGTTGTATATTTGTAAGATTACTCTAGAAATTGTGGTACGTACTAGAATTTCCTATTTTACTACTGTTGTGTAGCTCAGCTCAATGGAATCATTTATTTTTTCAGCTCCAGCTTCTTAATCAGTAAAGTAATATCTTGACACTTTGGTCTTGGTGATCTTAATTCTAGCTATAGTATGTTTTAGACCCATAAAGATAGTTACTGTAGATATTTTTAAGATATCTATTACTATAGTTGCTTTTAAGGTATTTGCTTTGTCTCTGGTCACATTTCTATTCTTCTAGTGATTACAAGACAGTATAGAAACTATATGAAGAATGGACTCTGTTGATATGTATAATGCTGATTTTAATTGGCAAAAGATTTTCTATATTCAGTTTGTTCAGAAACATCCATGGGCCTACTGTGAATGAATGTGATTAAAACAATCCACAAGTTTATTCTGGTAAAGACCATTTATATATATTTTATAACCAGTTTCTGAGGCATTCTAAGGGAATAAATCATTTAGTTAGGGAGTTGACATTTTTTGAGGACCTACCTATGTATCAAGCAGTGTCATTTTATTTAACCTTCACATAACTTCCTCTATAAAGCAGTTAATTCTATTACATGGAAATATTTGTATAAAAATTGAGAATTAAAGTTATATCTGATTTCTCTAGAGAGAGAGTCTGATTTCCAGGCAGACCATTTATATAAAAATGCTATTTAGCACAGTATTGTATTTATGTGAAATTGCTTTCAAGGGAAATCAGTTTAAATAGTGGGTGTGTTTGGCCAGGTGTAGTGACTCACGCCTATAATCCTAGCACTTTGGGAGGCCAAGTCAGAACGATTGCTTGAGCTCAAGAGTTTGAGACCAGCCTGAGCAAGAGTGAGACCTGTCTCTACTAAAAATAGATTAGCCAGGCATCATGGTGGGTGCCTGTAATCACAGCTACCTGGGAGGCTGAGGCAGGAGGATCACTTGAGCCCAGGAGTTTGAGGTTTGAGTGAGCTATGATCATGCCACCTCACTCTAGCAGAGCGACCGAGTTGAGGCTCCTTCTCAAAAAAAAAAAAAAAAAAGAAAAAGAAAAAAAAAGTGCGTGTTTGCTGAACGTTGTCAAAAAATGTTCCCAAAAGGCGCATATTGCTTGGTACGTATTCACAATGTTGAAGCTGGTAAGGATAAGGACAGTAGTCATTTGAATTGATTTCCAGTGACATTATTCAGCCCTCTCCCTTTTGTGATGTAAATGAGTTAGAATATTGAAGATGTTTAAGTAGGGGGGAAACTTTCAGGTTGATTTTATTCTCCAGGAAGGAGCCAATTTCTTAAATAGCCGCACAGTTGAAATCTTCAATTAGGCATGTTGGTGGAATGAGTTAAGAGACTGATTATCTGTGAATCACCATTATAAGCTATTTAAGGAAAAGGCAAACTATTGTTGTAGGGGGATAACAATTATGAAAACTGGGTTTTTTATTTTATCATACTATATATGTTATATTCTCAATTTCTATGTGTACATTCCATTTTCAAGCCACAGTTCTAACAATTTGGACTTAATATTGATTACTGGCTTTAGTATGGACCACTAGTTTTTATATCACAACTTCCCTATTCTTGATCCTTAAATTTTGCTAAGTGCTTGTTTTGTTTGAAGAATGGCTTTATGTAATTTTTCAAGGTTTCTTGGGTGTGCAGTTTTTGATTCTTTGGGCATCTGTAGAAACAGACCTGTCATTTACATTTACAGATGAAAGATAACTTGTCCAGGTATAAAAAAAAAATGTTTACAACCCTTTCTTCCCTTCTACATATTTAGTTCTTTAGTCTTCTTCTAGTTAATGGTTCAGAAGAGAGGCCTAAGCCCAGTCTGATTTTGGGTTCCTTTTTTCTCCTAAGTGCTTATAGGTAGTATTCTTTATCCTCGTGAGTGAGAAGTTTGGTACATATCTTTTATATGTCTTGGTATGGATCTTATTATTTCTTCACATGAAAATAGCTTTTTAAAAATAACTTTTGTGCTGGGTGTGCTGGCATGCACCTATAATCCCAGCTACTTTGGAGGGTGAGACAGGAAGATCTCTTGAGCCGAGTTTTGAGACCACCCTGGGCAACATAACGAGACCCTGTCTCAAAAAACAAAAAACAAAAAAACAGCTTTTCTTCTCATAAATACTTAAAATACAAAAAAGTATAAAGAAAATTAAAATTGCCTATTATCCTACTTATCAAAAATAAAACCTTTGAAGTTTTCCAGATATTCTTTTCTATGCATACATGTACACAAACACAATTTTTAGTATTTATTTTATCAGAATCAGATCATACCAGCTATTTATTTATTTATTTATTTGTTTTTTGAGACAGAGTCTTACTCTGTTTTCCAGGCTAGAGTGCTGTGGCATCAGCCTAGGTCACAGCAACCTCAAACTCCTGGGCTTAGGCGATACTCCTGCCTCAGCCTCCTGAGTAGCTGGGACTACAGGCATGTGCCACCATGCCTGGCTAATTTTTTCTATATATTTTTAGTTGTCCAACTAATTTCTTTCTATTTTTAGTAGAGACGGGGTCTCGCTCTTGCTCAGGCTGGTTTCGAACTCCTGACCTTGAACGATCCGCCCGCCTCGGCCTCCCAGAGTGCTAGGATTACAGGCGTGAGCCACCACACCCGGCCAATACCAGCTTTTTAAAAAATTTCTTTCTTTCTTTTTTTTTTTTTATGGAGACAGGGCCTTGCTCTGTTGCCCAGGCTAGAGTGCAGTGGCCCAATCATGGTTTGTTGTAACCTCAAATTCTTGGGCTCAAGCAATCCTCCTGCCTCAGCCTCCCAAGTACCTGGGACTACAGGCGCATGCTTACACACCTGGCTAATTTTTTACTTTTTTGTAGAGATGGGATCTCACTATGTTGCCCAGGCTTGTCTCAAACTTCTGGCCTCAAGCGATCTTCCTGCCTAAGCCTCACAAAGTGCTGGGATTACAGGCATCAGCCACTGCGCCTAATGTAAAAACTTTTTTTCTCACTGAGGTATATAAGGCATGTATACGGTAAGGTACCCTAATCATAAATACGCAGCTTGATGAGTTTTCACATATGTATACCTCCATGAAATGCAAATGAAGATAAAGAACACTTCCAGCTCCCTAGGAAGATCACTAAGATTCATCTACATTTTTGTGTGTATCAGTGGTTTTATTTCATTGTTGTGTGCTGTTCCATTGTAGAATATGCCACAATTCAGTTATCCATTCTCCTGTCAATATACATTAGGTTTGGTTCTAGTTTTGGGCTCTTATGGATAAAGCTACTGTGAGCTTTCCTGTATATTTTTTAGTGGACATATGCATTTCTCTTGTGTATATACCTAGGAGTGGTATTTCTGGGTGACAGGATAATGATATATTTAGCTATACTTGATAATGGCAGGCAGTTTTCCAAAGCTGCTGTACCAAAATATGTTCCCATCAGTAATATATGACAGTTCCAGTTACTCCATATCCTTACTAACACTTAATATTGTCAGTCTTTTATTTTATTATATTTTATCTTATCCTGTCTTATTTAATTAATTATTTATTTTTGAGACAGAGTCTCACTCTGTTGCCCTGAGTAGAGTGCGGTGGCATCAACTCAGCTCACAGCAACCTTAAACTCCTGGACTTAAGCAATCCTCCTGCTTCAGCCTCCTGAGTAGCTGGGACTATAGGCGTGTACCACAGCACCCCACTAATTTTTCTATTTTTAGTAGAGACGGGGTCTTGCTCTTGCTGAAGCTGGTCTCGAACTCCTGAACTCAAGTGATCCTCCCACCTCGGCCTCCCAGAGTGCCAGGATTACAGGCGTGAGCCACTGCGCCCAGCCTGTCAGTCTTTTAAATTTTAGCCATTATGGTGTATGTGATGTGGTATATATTGTGTTTTTTTGTTTTGGTGGGACAGGGCCTCATTCTGTTGCCCAGGCTAGAGTGTAGTGGCATCATCTTAGCTCACTGCAACCTCAAACTCCTGGGCTCAAGCGATCGTCTGGCCTCAGTCTCTGGAATAGCTGGGACTACAGGCACGTGTCACCAATGGCTGGCTAAATTCTTTTTAGTATTTTTTTGTAGAGACAGGCTCTCACTATTGCCCAGGCTGGTGTCAAACTCTTGGGCTCAAGCAACACTCCCACCTCAGTCTCCCAAAGTGCTAGGAGTGCAGGTGTGAGCCACCACGCCCAGCCCTATATTGTGGTTTTTAATTTGCATTTCCCTGATAAGTTGAGCATCTTTTCATATAACTGGGTGCCAGAATGAGACTTAGTCTCTACAAAAAAAAAAAAAAAACTGTCATTATTTTATTTTGATGATTAACATGCTCCAGGTTTGGGGGCCCATTCATCATGGTTCCTATGTCCTTTTGACGTTTCCCCATCATTCTTTGAATACTTCCTTACTTTCTGGCATGGCAAGACATTCCAGGCTCATTTTGTTCTTTCCCTGTCCCAGCCTTGGAATCAAGCCATTTCTCCACGGAGCCCCGATTCCTTTTAGTGGGTAACGTATTTTAGAAAAAATCCCCTGGGTAGTTTGCTGCTACTTGAGAGTCACTGCTTCTAGGGTTCTCAGCAGATAGGCTAGGAAGTATGTATGTATGTATGTGTCTGTGTAATATGTTCATTCCTACACCTTCAGCTGACTTTGCTTTTAACTGTGTTCTAGGAGAGAATTTTTTCTTTTGCCATGCATCTCCAGTCTGTACTCAACATCTCCACTTGATTGTATGATAACATTTCAAATGTAATATATCCTAAATCAAACACTTTCATTTGCACTTCCCACCACACCAAGCCTGCTCTTGTTACAGGCGTGAGCCACCGCACCCGGCCTCTTTTTTTTTTTTTTCTGAACTCAATTTTCACCTGTATCACTTAGACTCAGCTTCCTCATTGGTAAAATAAAGATAATACCTACTGCTTAGAGTTGTTGTATGGGTTGAATTTAGTTAAATAATATATATAAAATCCTTAGCACTTAATAAATGCTCAATAATACTAGTTCTGTATAATAATAAAAATAGCATAATAATGAAAAGACATTTATTGAACAGTTATTGCTGTGTCAGGTATTGGTTAGGTACTGGAGATATTGCAATAAATCTTATAGATACAGTCTCTTATCTCAAAAAGCTAATCATATCATGCAGGAGAAAGATCTAGAAACAAGTTCACAAAAGTGCCAAGTAAGAAAGGAGAGAACGGTATATAGCATGGAAATCCAGGCCTAGTTTTGCTTCTCACTTTGGCCATGTCCTCAATCTGTAGGAGAATGTCCAGAGGTGCTTTAGGTTTATTGGTCTTTGCTAGCAAGTTATCAAGGTCTCAGATATCAGATATCAGGATATCATTAGGAAAAGGGATTGGTGCCTGTCTTTTATTTGGATTTGAAGGTGGGGGAGGGAGAGATGAACACAATGTACGATTTCCTGCCTCCCCCCTCCCATCCTTGTCAACCTGTACTGAGAGATTTTTTTCCTGGCTAAATTAGACTAGCTTCTAACTGTAGATTAGATAATTAACTCTTTAACATAATCACTGTTTAAACATTGATAAAAATACTTTATCGAATAGTTTTTTTGTATACATAAGATTAAACAAAATTTACCCAACTTAAATGTTTGTATGGTCTCAGCAAGTTGGCGCTATAACATGGTATCTTGACATATACAAATCTAAAGCCAAAGCCTATGTATTAAGAAAAGGAAAACAAAACATATTTACTATGGCAATAATCTGGAATTATATTTTATAATCATTTGTAATTATTAATGGGGTTATTAATGCTACTTTGTGTTGATCCTCAGAATCATGGCTATGTTTGGTTTATAGCCTTTTAATATTATAGCTTCAAATTAAGTTCTGTCAAAATATTTCAAAGTTTCAAAATTAATATTTACAAATAGGTGCTGGGCAATTTTTACAGATGTCTTTCAAATTTAGTGAAACTTTTCATTTTTACTTTTGTCTAAAACTATAGTTAGCCCTCTGTATCCATGGGTTTCACATCCATGGAATTCAACCAACTGCGTATTGAAAACACAGTATTCTTGGAGTGTGAAACCCTTGCATGAGGGCTGACTTTTTGTATCCACAGTTCTGTAGGGCTGACTGCAGGACTTGAGTATCCACGGATTTCAGTATCCTTGGGAAGTCCTGGAACCAATCACTTGCAGATACCAAGGGATAACTATACTATAATGTTGCATATTGAAATAATGGGAACCTACCCTAAGATTATCAGATTTAAGGGTTGATAAGTCTGTTTGTACAAAGCTGAATTAATTTTTTTTATTACCAAAGCAAGATGAATATAGATAAGCTTGTTTAACATCATGGTGTATAATATTCCAGACCATTTTGTGTGTGTACATACACACACACACACATTTTCCACACACACACACGTTTTCTTTCTTTTTTTTTTTTTGAGACAGAGTCTCACTCTGTTGCCCGGGCTAGAGTGCCGTGGCATCAGCCTAGCTCACAGCAACCTCAAACTCCTGGGCTCAAGCAATCCTTCTGCCTCAGCCTCCCAAGTAGCTGGGACTACAAGCATGCGCCACCATGCCCGGCTAATTTTTTCTATGTATTTTTAGTTGGCCGATTAATTTCTTTCTATTTTTAGTAGAGATGGGATCTCGCTCTTGCTCAGGCTGGTTTCGAGCTCTTGACCTTGAGCAATCCACCTGCCTCGGCCTCCCAGAGTGCTAGGATTACAGGTGTGAGCCACCACACCCAGCCACTTGTTTTTTTTTTAAATGTAATCATACTGTATATACTCTTCTATGATCTTTTTTTTACTTAAAAGATTATCTTAAATGTTTAAACAATTTTTAAAAGATTGCATAATATTCTTTAGTATGGATATGCCATTATTTATTTAATGGAGCAAGTAAGGGAGAAAAACCTCTAACTTTTTTTGCTGTTTGCAGCTATATTCCATGTTGCGAGGATCATTCTTGTAGCTAAATCTTTATATGCATTCTTAATTATTTCTTTAGGAAACATTTCTTAAAATGGAATTACTAGACATTTTTAAGACTTTGATATTTATTGCCAAATTGCCCTTCAGAAAGGTCTAACCAGTTTACGACTCCCACCAGTGGTTTATAAAAGTACCTGTTTTCTTCTATACTTAGTATTTGCTATTCTTTAAACTTTTGAAATTATAGAATGTATATAGTAACATAAAAAATAGGAAAATGGGAAAAAATCACCTAGAATGCTATTTCCGTAACATGGCTATGATTTTAATATTTGTTACAGTATTCCAGGCTTCAGTCATATGCATAAATGGTTATAATTATACATACAGGATTTTTTTGTGCTTTTTTTCATTCATTGTGAAGTATTTTTCCCTGCCTTTACTTGGTTTTCATGATTCCAGTTTTTAATGGCCACATGATATAATAAGTATTCATACTTATCTAACTCTTCCCCTATTCCTGGACAACTAAATTGCTGCCAGTTTTTATTATTTTATATAATGCTACAATAAAACAGAGATAACTATCATGTATTGAACATTTACTGCAAGCTTTATACTATGTGATTTTTCCTTCCTTTGTATTATTTTCTTAGGATTGATATTCAGAATTGGTAACTTCAGATCATGAACATTTTTATGGCACAGCCTTTGTTCCTATGTCACCCTTTCCTTTCTTATTCCTTTCTACCATCATACATTTTTTGGAAGCCTAATATGTGCCAGGCACTATGCTAAGAGGCACTGAGACTACAAAATGGATCACGTGGAGCCCTTGAAGTCAGACATTAAACATATATGGTAAAGAAGGATATGATAAAAGGCATTACTAGATGATGGGTCTGTCCATCATCTCTCTGTCTATTCATCCATTCACACATCCATCCCACACACATGATTTTCCCCCTGAGCATGGGAGAACTAGTTTCAGACATGATGCCCTTTTACTCTTAAATATTTCAGCATAAGAATAAGAATGGCTGGGTGTAGTGATTCACGCCTGTAATCCTAGCACTCTGCGAGGCCAAGATGGGAGGATCGCTTGCGGTCAGGAGTTAGAGACCAGCATGAGCAAGAGCGAGACCCCATCTCTACTGTAATAGAAAAAATTAGCTGGGCATGGTGTTGCACGCCTGTAGTCCCATTTACTTGGTAGGCTGAGGCAGGAGGATCATTTGAGCCCGGGTGTCTGAGGTTGCTGTGAGCTAAGCTGACACCACAGAATTCTAGCTCAGGTGAGAGAGCAAGACTCTGTCTTAAAAAAAAAAAAAAGAATAAGGCCATTTCCTAAATAATCACAATATAGTGACCAAATTCAGAGAAT
The DNA here is from genome assembly GCA_963574885.1 of Lepilemur ruficaudatus. Classification (NCBI taxonomy): domain Eukaryota; kingdom Metazoa; phylum Chordata; class Mammalia; order Primates; family Lepilemuridae; genus Lepilemur; species Lepilemur ruficaudatus. The sequence continues at coordinate 10,281 of CAUYRT010009586.1, read as the reverse complement.
TGAACATGGATGTATAATACTATTATCTAATCTGTTCTATCCATTAAAATTTCATCAATTATGCACATAATGTCCTTTATGGCAATTTCCTTCCAACCCCTTGATTCCAGGATCTAATTGAAGGTCTTGCACTGCCTTTAGTTGTCCTCTTTTGTTTCTTTTATTTATTTATTTTTTTGAGACAGAGTCTCACTCTGTTGCCTGGGCTAGAGTGCTGTGGCATCAGCCTAGCTCACAGCAACCTCAAACTCCTAGGCTCAAGCAATCCTCCTGCCTCAGCCTCCTGAGTAGCTGGGACTACAGACACGTGCCACCATGCCCAGCTAATTTTTTCTATATATTTTTAGTTGTCCAGCTAATTTATTTCTATTTTTTAAATAGAGACGGGATCTGGCTCTTGCTCAGGCTGGTCTTGAACTCCTGACCTCGAGCAATCCTCATGCCTTGGGCCTCCCAGAGTGCTAGGATTATAGGCGTGAGCCACCGCACCCAGCTTCTTTTGTTTCTTTTAATGTGGAACATTTAGTCAGCCTTTCTTCATCTTTCATAACATTGATATTTTCGAATAACAAAGACCAGTTATTTTTTAGAATGTCTTTCAATTTGAGTTTGAAGTTTTCTGTTCTTTAGATTCAGGTTATACATTTTTTTCAGGAATACCATGTAAATAATGTTGTGTTCTTTGTGCATCATATTAGGAGGCATGTAATGTTGGTTTGTTGCAGTATTGGGGAGGTTCAATTTGACTACTTGGTTAAGGTGGGGCCTGCCAAGTTCTTTCACAATAAAGCTACCATTTTTTTCTTTTTGCCTTTGGAATTAAAAATTAATCTGTAGGAAGATGTTTCGAAACTATGTATTAATAAATATTCTGTTCTTCATCCAACTTCCACCCACTAGTTTTAAGATCTATTGATGATTTTCTAGCTACATCATTTCTCCTTATATTTATTAGTTGGCTTTTTACTGTAAGTAAGAGCTTTCCCTTCGCTGTTTATTTGTTTGTATCAGTATTAATTCATGGATTCTTTTTTTTTTTTGGAAACAGTCTCACTCCGTCGCCCCGAGTAGAGTGCAATGGCATCATCACAGCTCACCACAAACTCAAACTCCTAGGCTCAAGCAATCCTCCTGCCTCAGCCTCCTGAGTAGCTGAGACTACAGGCATGCACAAGCATGCCTGGCTAATTTTTTCTATATTTGTTAGAAACAGGGTCTTGCTCTTGCTCAGGCTGGTCTCAAACTCCTGACCTCAAGTGATCTTCCCACCTCAGCATTCCAGAGTGTTAGGATTACAGGCGTGAGCCAGTGCACCCAGCCAATTCATGGATTCTTATTTTATTGAGTGGGTTATATCCTCTTACTATATTTACTTATTTTGATGCCCTATGTCCCAGATTTGGGCAGTGAGAACCCCTTCAGGCTGGCTCCTATGTGCTTTTGATATATTCCCATCATTTTTTGAGCAGTTCTTTATTTTTTGGCTTAGCAAGATGATCCAGGCTCATCTTATTCTTTTCTTGTCCCAATGCTGGAATCAACCATTTCTCCAAGGAACCTTCAACTCTTTTAGTGTAGAAACCAAGATATGAGCTAAGGTATATGTTTTTAAAAGAATCTCCAAAGTGATTTTGTTGGTCTGTTTCTGGAACCTACCATAACAGAGGCCTCTTGTATATAGGAAATCCTTTAAGGTAGTTTTCCCATCTTGATCCAGGATCTAACTGAAGATCATACATTGCCTTTAGTTGTCCTATCTCTTTTGTTTCCTTTAATATGGAACAGTTCCAGATATTTGGTAAATGAATAGGGCTGAGGAGATGTTGAAACAGTACAGGGAGGTGGAGGAATATAAGTTTAGTCACAACATATGGAAGAGCCCAACTCGGATAAAAGAGCTGCAGTTTAGTCACTTCAAGGAGACAGATGAGGCTAGAGAATCAGGCAGGGACCAGTTCATTGAAAACTTTATTTGCCTTTTGAAGAAATTTAACCTTAACAGAAAATGAGGAGCCATTATAGAGAGTTTAAACTGGGTAGGGAAAAGATCGATTTTGTTAGATTTGCATTCTAAGGTCACTCTGCTATCACCAGTGGCAGTGTATAGAGGATGGATTAATTAAATGTAAAATTATTTTCCATAAGAGTTGGTATTTGCCCTCTTAAGGGCTTAAACTTTTCTCTAGAAGCCAGGGTTGCAGCTGCTGAATAGTAACACCTTAAAGGAACAGTTGGAAGTGGTCTAGTGAAAAGACATGAGACTATACATCACATGATAAGTTAAGACTTGAGTAATTGATTTACCTTTTTGTATAATGGCAATAACTCTTAAGTAGTAGTTTTCCATGCAAGACTGGAAGCTTAATAGTAGTGTCCTCCATTGAAAAATAACACAAACAAAAGTACATAAAACAGTTTTAATTTTTTGCTGAATAAAATGTACTTGATGTACTGCTACATTTTGTATTTCATTATCTTTGGTAATATATCAATAATAGGATTGATGTAAACATTGAATAAGATAGACATTGTACCTGATTTGCAAGGCAACCAAAATATGAAATGTAACAATCATGTTTTCTGAAACAGCAGCAAATTGTATCTTTAGCTTGAATTTTGCCTTTATTAAAATAAATTTTATGTCTGTGCTATTTATAGCCTATATCTCAACCAGCTGGAGTTGAACAAGCAGCTCTTCCAAAACAAGACTTAGTTCGAAGGTAAGTGTCTTGCAATTAATACCATGAAAACAATGAGAGTATGCTGAAATATGTGCCTTCATTAGGTGCTTAGTGTATCATGAGTGGATGTTTAATAAAAATGGTAGATATTATTTTTACTTTTTATGTAAATAGGGATCATATGGATTATGAGATTAACTGGCCATTTTCTTGTTTTAAGAAAATGTTTTAAGAAAAAATGTTATTCTGTTTTAAGAAAAGTTGATAAGGATTAATTTTTAAAAAAGAAGTTAAGAATTAATATAATTTAGAGTAAAATTCCAGCTAATCTAAGGAAATAAATTACAACCAGATATATAATCATATTATTATTTAATAGTTGTAAACTACTATTTTTCTGATGTTGTTTAGATTGGGTAATTTCTATTGTTCTGTCTTCAAGTCCACTGATTCTTTCCTTTGTCCTATTCATTCCACTATTATGCTCATTCAGTGAGTTTTTAATTTCTGTGATCATATATTTAGTTCTATAATTTCCATTTGGTTCTTTTTTTAATACCTTTTATTTCTTTTATAAGATTTTATCTTTTTCATTTGCTTCAAGATTATTTATAATTGCTCATCGAAGCATTTTGATTATGGCTGCTTTAAAATTCTTGTTAGATAATTCCAACATGTGATTCATCTTGGTGTTGGCATCTGTTGATTGTCTTTTTGCATTCAAGTTGTGGTTTTTTTGGCTTTTGGTATGACAAGGGATTTTATTTGCATTTGTCTCCTGGAAAGTTTGGACATTATTTTAGGCAACTCTAGATCCTATTTAAATCTTCTGTTTTAAAAGGCAGTCACGCTGTTAGGTACATAGGTCCTGGCCTACTTTTGTGGGCTGTTATTCTAATAACAATTTAGTTTTCAAAGTCCTTGTAATGTTATTCTGGTCTCTGTTTGCCTGGTACAGCACCACTGGCTCCCAAAGCTGGGCCAAGTGGTGGAGAGTGCTTCCCTAGGCCCGCTGCCCCAGGCCACACTCTACTTACTGGTGGGATTCCCACCAGTGCCATGGGGAAGGAAAGGGCCTACTCAAGTCCCCTTCTGCTCCTGGGTTCAGGGTTGGGAGATTCTGGGCTTGTGCTGCCTTTTGCCTCTGGACTGAGAATCAGGAGACACTGAGCCCGGACTGCCTTTTGTCACCACGTGGTTAATCGTAAGATAGGAAGTTGTGGGATCCCTAGCCAATCTGCTTTCATCTTTTTACTCTTTAGTACCCTCCTGTGGTTGTCTACTGTATTATTTCTAGAATCTTTAGCTGTACTTAGGAGGGAGGAGCAGGGAGAGTTGAGATTCTGCCATCTTGTCCCAAACCCTAAACTAGTGTTTTAAGTAATTTTGGAATGTGAATGATATAGCCCCATTGGCTAAAATTATGTCCCTTTTATCCTCTGATAAGATTGTTACTGCCATTTCTCTGTACATTTAAACTCTCTAAAAACAGTATTAATATATCTTCTTCCACCATTGATTGTGCAAATTCTTTTTCATATGGACACAGAAAACAATTTTAGAGTTATTTTTATCTCTTCTTCTACATCTCTATACAGATGCTTCATGAATAGTTTTTATGAGAAAAGACTTTCCTAAAAATTACTTTAAAAGATATCTGTTTGACAATGATGATGTCTAGTGCTTACCAATCTTATTTAAATTGCAAATGTGTTTATTGAAATATCTTCAAGTTTATTAAAGGAAAAGCTGAAGAATGCCTTTGACACAGTTAAACTAAAAGGTAGCCTGTCATTTCATAGTTGTATTTATTCGAACCTGTAAAATATACCTAATTAGAATTAATCATGTTGAACCATTTTATCATTCATTTTCATTTCTTGTTCTGCCTCCTGCACTATATTTGTCTCCCATACCTGATCTGTCTATCCACTGTTGAGTTCATTACATAAATAGGTATATTTTGAGTGAGAATTTGTTTTGGTTTTAGAAGTTTTATTTGAACATGTTAACAAAGTAATGCCCAAATGAACAAGATAAAATTCATTGAGAACATCCCCTAGTAAAAGATTCCACAGAGCTAGGTGCAGTGGTACATGCCTATAATCCCAGCTGCTTAGGAGGCTGAGATGGGGGCATCACTTGAGACCAGTTCAAGGCCACAGTGTGCTATGCTCATGTTTATAAATAGCCATCGTGCTCCAGTCTGGGCAACATAGTGAGACCCCATCTCTAAATTAATAAAATTTTTTAAAGATTCCACAGAGGTCTGTCAATGTTTTTCTTTCATTCTCATCACTGTGAGAAGATGTTTGCCAAATAAATAAGTGTAATCTCAGTTTTTCATAACTTTAAAAAATAGCTTTATTGAAATATAATTAACATACCATATAATTCATAATACATTTAAAGTGTATAATTCAATGGCTTTTAGTATATTCACAGAGTTGTGCAATCATAACTTTTAAAAAGATACTGTAGTATGTATTGATTTTCCTTAAACTCATTATGATTGTATAATTGGGAGTTTTCCTTAGAATTTTACCATCAGGATTGGAATGAGTTGCTTTCTTTTTTAAATTACTAGTTTGAATCAAGATGTGGCAGCTGTGAAGGAAAACACCAATAATCCTGATAACCTAAGTGGAAATGGCAAACAGGATCGGATCAAACAGAGAAGAGCTTCCTGTCCCCGACCTGAGAAAGGGACTAAATTTCAGCTTACTGTCCTTCAGGTCAGTATGTAAATATGGTTTTGATTAAGAGTATGTGCGGAAGTCTAGAGGGTCAGGGAGGGTGAATGCTGCAGAAGTGAGTGTAGAATATTGGGAAATCCTCTAAACTAACTTAACCTCCGTTAAAAAAATTCTCATAAGGGCATTATATGTTAAACTTGGGAAATATAGGGGAAATATAAGGAAGAAAATAAAATTCACTTGTAGCCACCCACTTAGAGATAGCTCATGTTAATGTTCTAGTTTGTTTTTCTCTCTTTTTTCTGTATGTATATGTAGTATCTTACATTATTAGATTGTTATAGTAGTAGCAATAGTAGCAAAAATCTATTGAAAAAAAAATTTCTTTTTGAGACAGAGTCTCGCTCTGTTGCCCCAGCTAGAGTGCAGTGGCATCATCACAGCTCACTGCAACCTCAAACTCCTGGGTTCAAGTGTTCTTCCTGCTTCAGCCTCCTGAGTAGCCAGGACTACAGACCTGCACCACCATGTCCTGCTAATTTCTTCTATTTTTAGTAGAGACGAGGTCTCACTCTTGCTCAGGCTAGTCTACAACTCCTGGCCTCAAGCGATCCTCCCACCTCAGCTTCCTAGAGTGCTAGGATTACAGGCATGAGCCACCACGCCAGGCCAGAAAAAAATCTATTGAATTTTTTTGTGGTAGGTACCCTAAATATTATCCATTTGTTTTATCATTTAATCCTTCAATAACCCTGCATGACAGGTGGTAATATATACTCATCTTTACAAATGAGGATACTGGCTGGGGACGGTGGCTCACATTTGTAATCCCAGCATTTTGGGAGGCTTGAGACCAGGAGTTCTAGACCATCCTGTGCATAGTGAGATATGAGACCCTGTCTCTACAAACAAACAATCAACCAAAAAAACACAAACAAATGAGATACTGAAGAAACCAGCCTGAGCAAGAGCGAGACCCCGTCTCTACTAAAAATAGAAAGAAACTAGCCAGACAACTAAAAATATAGAAAACAAAAATTAGCCGGGCATGGTGACGCATGCTTGTAGTCCCAGCTACTCGGGAGGCTGAGGCAGAAGGATCTCTTGAGCCCAGGAGTTTGAGGTTGCTGTGAGCTAGGCTGACGCCATGGCACTCACTCTAACTCGGGCAAGAGAGCGAGAGTCTGTCTCAAAAAAAACAAAAACAAAAACAACAACAACAAAAAAATGAGATACTGAAGATCAGAGAAATAAAGTCATTTGCCTGAGGTCACTCAACTAGCAAGTGATAGAGTCAGATCTGAACCCAGTCTGACTGTAAAGCCCATATCTCTAACCAATATGATATATGTTTTCAGATGGATGCTTAAACCTGTATACAATTTAAACCTGCCTTTAAAAAAACTTGATATAACATGTATATTTTCCTGTATCATTAAGTAATTTTTCAGTAACATATTTTAAATGGCTACATTAGCTAGCCACTGCTACAGAGATATAATTTTATCATTCCCTGTGTTGGTCCTCATTTAGCCCCTTTTTTTCTGTCTTTCTTTCTCCTAGTCTGTCTTTTTCCTAACTTGCTATCTTTCTCTCTCTCTTCTTTGTCTGTCTGTCTTTCTCTGCAGCAAACGTCCTTGAATACAAATCTTTATCTATCCCGGATTGTTTCCTTATGATAGATCCATAAGAGTAGAATTAGTGCGTCAAAGAATGTGAAGATTTTTAAACTTTCTAGATGCATGTTGCTAGGTTGCTGTGTGGAAAGGTTACACCAGTTTACATTTCCATTAGCAGTGCCTCTTCTTTTGCTTAGAGTCAGTTTGTAGGATTAAGAAAACTTTGGATCTGGCCGGGTGCAGTGGCCTGTAATCCTAGCACTCTGGGAGGCCGAGGTGGGCGGATCGCTCAAGGTCAGGAGTTCCAAACCAGCCTGAGCAAGAGCGAGACCTCGTCTCTACTAAAAATAAAAAGAAATTAATTGGCCAACTAAAAATATATAGAAAAAATTAGCCAGGCATGGTGGCGCATGCCTGTAGTCCCAGCTACTCGGGAGGCTGAGGCAGTAGGATCGCTTGGGCCCAGGAGTTTGAGGTTGCCGTGAGCTAGGCTGACACCACGGCACTCTAGCCCGAGCAACAGAGACTCTGTCTCAAAAAAAAAAAAAAAGAAAATTTTTTGGATCTGAGGGATGTGAGGACTACCATGGTGGGGAGGGGCATACTTGAAATGTAGTTGGGGATAGGAATTAGGGGTCTTAATAGGGAGAAGGAAATGTTCTAAAACTGATTTGTGTGAATAGCTGTACAACTTAGTAAATTTACTAATACTCATTTAATTGTATACCTAAAATGAATTAATTGCCTTATATATAAATTATACTTCAATAAAGTTGTTAAAAAAAGAGAAAATTTTGGAAATAAATGACTGGATTTAGATCTTTGCATTGCAGAGAGCTATCGTGACCACTGTAACTTTTTTCTCTTTTTTATAAAAGTTATGTTGCATTTTCTTTCCCATAGGATCATATTTCTAGCTTATTTTTTACTGCATAATTTGAACCTGTTAGATTTGTCATCAAATGGCTATTTCTGTGGTATTTCAACAACAGAGGAAAACAGAATCTTTTTAGATTCTGACCTATTTAAACCATTTTCTGTATATATTGCATGTGAACTAATCTAGATGTTTCCTGCACAATTGCAAAGAGAAGACAATGACTCTTAAACCGTTGAAATGTTTGTACTCAGGTATCAACCTCTGGAGACAACATGGTGGAGTGTCAACTGGAGACACACAACAACAAGATGGTCACCTTCAAGTTTGATGTTGATGGTGATGCACCAGAGGATATTGCAGACTATATGGTAACTACAGTAAAACCAAATTATTTTCCCTTCAACATTCTGTGTCTCTTTTCCCCTCTAATTCTCTCTCCATTTATTTGGAGGCATCATTTTTTTAAAAGTGTATAGTTAGTTTTTATAATTTGTACAGAGCTAAATCAGTTATGATCAAGGATAAGTCACTTCATCTCCTTCAGCTTAAGTATATTTATCTGGAAATATGAGGGGGTTTCATTAAGAGATGATCTAGATCAATGGTTCTTATCTCTGGCAGCATGTTAAAATCACCTGATGAGCTTTTTAAAAACAAATTGCCTGGGCTCCTTATTAAATCAGAATCTTTAGAGGTGAAGGTTAAGGATCAATAGTTTGTAAAGTTACCCAGGTAATTCTAATCTGTTAGTCACTGATCTAACATCTTATATGTAGGTATTCAAGTTATATTCATCATTTCTTTAGTTTTAAATATTTTCTATGACTTGTAAGGCTTAAGTTAGTATTTTTTTCCTCTTTTTCTGATGGGGATGGGACTAGGGTAGAAGGAAGAGTCCATAATGCTTTTGTTTCCACCAACTTTCTTTGTATATGCATTCCTAGCCAAGCAGAACTAAACATTTTAAAAGTTAATCATTTTGTCAGTTCTCCCTCTTGTTTAACATAGTATTTTCTGAACTGCCTCTTCTTTCATATTTTTCATAAATGTTGAGCCTAATTAAAAGTCTGTTGGGCCACTTTTTATTATCTTTGGAGATGTTTCATTTTGTGATTTGTGATTTAAAGGTTTTTAGGGTTTGGATATCTTAGTTTTAAACATTGCCTCAGTTAGTTTTATTCTTCAAATAAGAACCAATTTATAGAATGCTGAATATTTTTTTAAATGCTAGCTTCTTCTCTGGTAGGTAGTGCCAATGTGACAAATGTCTGTAGTCTCAAAATAGAATAATTTAATCTAGTAAGTGGCATTTTATTGATGATCTTTGTTAATTCTGTTGTGGCACTTAGATTTAGATACTCAACTTAAATTTTTTTTCTTTATGGTAGTCACCATTGATACAATATTATAATTTTCAAGAACCTAAATTCATTCTCATGAATAGGCTTACTTTTACTTTTGGGCAGGTTGAAGATAACTTTGTGCTGGAAAGTGAGAAAGAAAAATTTGTAGGAGAATTGAGAACTATTGTAGGTCAAGCCCAGGAGATCCTTCATGTCCACTCTGTTGCAGAAAAGGCCACTGGAGTTGACTCTATTACTGTGGAATCCAACAGTAGCCAAGTAAGAGCAATTGTTTACAAATAGGTCTTTTTGGATATGTATCAAGAACTTCTTTATTTATCTATTCATTTTTAATTCAGACAGGATCATCTGAACAAGTACAGATAAATTCTGCATCCACTCAAACCAGCAGTAAGTATATTTAATAAAATTTACCATTTGGCTTTTGAAGCAAGACATTTGGAAACTTTAATTTACCCACCTTCATTGGGAAAGATGTTAACCAATAAAGTGATTTGATAAGTTGTTAATGTAGGTTTTCCCACACTTTGAAAGTATGTAATAGCTCAGAAGTAAAAATCCATCCTCCAAATTTCCTCCAAGTGTTGGTTCTTTATCTGATTGATTTATTTCTGAGTGGTCGCATGGTATGTTACCAGAAAAGCAGTCACATACTTATGACCTTTAATAGCATAACTGTTTGAAACTTAATTGGTACGTTTTTTTTTTCTGATTTGAGATGGACAGAAATTTTTTAATGAAAATCATTAGGTTCTAAGTTTGCCTCATGGTTTAAAAGTCATTCATGTCTTGATTTCATTTTCCCAGTGATATGCTTCTACATGCTCTGGTCACTAATAACTTTTCGTAAATCAGATACTGGATAAACTTCCAGAGAATAAAACTAGGGTCTTCCATTTTCTTTTCTTTCCTTTTTTTTTTTAGACAGAGTCTCACTCTGTTGCCCAGGCTAGAGTGCTGTGGCGTCAGCCTAGCTCACAGCAACCTCAAACTCCTGGGCTCAAGCAATCCTCCTGCCTCAGCCTCCTGAGTAGCTGGGAC
>CAUYRT010009583.1:0-70142 GCA_963574885.1 Lepilemur ruficaudatus | reverse complement strand
TGGGCTCAAGCTTAATCCAGGATAATACAAGAGGTTCTAACTTACTGTCATTTCTTAAAATTGAGTAATATTCCATTGTGAACAAATACCAGATTTTAACAATCCACTCATGCATTGACGGGCACTTGGGTTGTTTCCATTGGACCACTTTTTAAAACAGCCAATACTCGCTGCTTGCAGGGCTCTTCCTGATGTTATAAAATAAATTTAAATAAAAATCTTCCCTGAAAAAAATAAGAACAGTGTAGGGTTGTAAAATACTCCTTTTATGGATATACCCAGTTTTAGTTCTTGATTTATTTTTTAACATACTTTTGCACATGTGTTCCTTCTGAAAATACAGTGGGAAACACATTTATTAGACTAAGAATAATATTTTGCTCTTTACAATATTGTGTAACCTGCTCATATTGATTGTCTTCATGAAATTAGAACCACATATATAGAGGGGATATACTCTTTTGTTTACTTGAATAAATATGTTTAGAGATCAAGTGTCTGTTTTACAGAGGAAGCAAGGTATGGAAGTATTGTTACCCAGCGAACAAGCAGTTTTATGTTTCTAAATTGTCTGCCCAAATTAGCAGTTGTAAAACAAAAAGACAGCTGCAAATTTCAAAACTTTCATATTAATATATAACATGCTATTTTCCTCTGAAACTAAAAACATATATTTGTCATTTAACAATTTCAGCGGTGTATATATAATTGTGTTTCCATGAACAAATGACTACGATGCTAAATTTTAAATAGAGTTTCTTTATTCACCAAAGTCGTAACTTTTAACTTTTTTCTCAATTTTATGGCTACTATCATCTGGAAATTTGTGCTTAAATACTTTTCATTTATTTTCATGTTTGTAAGTACAAAACTAGTATTTCTGAGTTAAATTATTTTTATTTTCATTGTTACTTGGAAAGTTTATATTTGCTGAAATGATTCTTCTGAAGTTAGTGAGATTGTGTGTCCTACGCAAGAATTCTAAGTAATTGTTTAATCCCTTTTACTATGAGAAAATTGGCATCCTTGTGAAATAATCCAAAAATTTCCCTTCTATCACATTGTATAAACCTGGTTTACCACTGCTAAACAAGGATCAAAACAAAAGAAGTAGAAAACTAAGGCAATTTCCCATTCTCTGACAAACTTGTGAGTTCTCTACGCCTTCTTCACGTGACTTACAGGAGGATATCATGTTCTCTTAGTTTTCCTCTTACCTTAGTCACTTCTCTATCTTATTTGTTCATTCTTTCTCTTCTCTCTGATCTTTTAATGTTAGCATATCCTAGTGCTCAGTCTTTGGCCTCCAACCTTCACCATTTATTAATATAATCACTCACTTAGTGATCCCATATGGTCTTGAGGCATAACACACCATCTAATAATATACTAATGACTCCCAAATTTCTCAGCCTCTCTTCCAACTTCCCTTTTCAACTACTTATTTGATAATTTCATTTGGATGTATAATAGATATCTTAAATTCAACTTGTCCAAAACTAAACTCCTAGTCTTCCTCTCCTACCCAAAACTTGCTCTAATTGCAGACTTCCCCATTTCAGTTCATGGAAACCCAATCCTACCACTTGTTCAAGTCAAAGAAAACCTTGGAGTCATCCTGACCATTGTTCTCTTCCTCCCATACCTTATATCCATGCTATCAGAAAACTCTGTTCACTCTATCGCCAACTGCATGGCTACTACCCTTGTCCAGGCCACCATCATCTCTCATCTGGATTAATCAAACAGCCTCCTAGCTGGTCTCCGTGCTTCCCAGGGTGATCTTTTAAAAATGTTTTCTTGTTACATGTTAGCATCCTTTTCTTTCAGATTGATCTCATAGAAGTAGAGAGTAGAATCATGGTGACCAGGGGCTGGGGAGTAGGGCAGAGGGAGGAAGAGAGGTTGATAAATTGGGTACAAAGTTATAATTAGGAAGAATAAGTTCTGGTGTTCTATTACATAGTAGGGTGACTATAGCTACGAACAATGTATTGTATATTTCAAGATAGCTAGAAAAGATCTTGAAAGTTATCACTAAAAGAAGTGATAAAGATTTGAGGTGATGGACATGCTAACTAACCTGATTTGATCATTATACAGTATATGCATGTATTGAAACATCACACTGTACCCCACAAACACATACAGTTATAATGTGTCGATTATAAACAAAAAAACAATAAAACAGTAAACAGAAAAAATATAAGTCCACCCTGCTAAAAATATTGCAATTGGCTTCTCATTTCACTCAGAGTAGAATATTTACAGTGGCCTAAAATGGCCTCCCTGTTACTTCACCTTCTACATTTTTCCTTGTTAACTCTGTTTCAGTGACACTGACATCTTTGTCAATCTCCAAAAAAAAAACTTCAGGCACACTTCTGCCTTAGGTGCTTCACTCTAGCTGACTCCTCTGCCTGGAACTTTCTTCCTCCAGATATTGCATATTTTAACTCTCACACCTCCTTCAAGCCTTTGCTCAAATGTCTCCTTCTCAATGAGGCCACTCTGACCACACTATATATTATAATACTGCAATTTGCACCTTCATCCCAGAACTCCCAGTACCTTTACCCTACACTACCTTTTCTTTTTCCCCATAGCATGTATCAACTTCTATGTAATTTCCTTATGTACTGTGCTTATTGTTTATCATCTGTTTCTCCCTACCAGAATTTTAAATTCTATACTCACAACTGAGATTCTTGTGTATTTTGTTCATTGAAGTCCCTGAAGCTCCTAGAACAGCAGTCCCCAATGTTTTCGGCACCAGGGACTGGTTTCATAGAAGACAGTTTTTCCACACACCAGGTGGGGGGTATGGTTTCAGGATGATTCAAGTGCATTACATTTATTATGCAGTCAAGCCTCTCTGCTAATGATACTCTGTATCTGCAGCCACTTCCCACTGGCATCACCACCTCAGCTCCACCTCAGATCATCAGGCATTGGATTCTCTTAAGGAGTGAGCAACCTAGATCCCTCTGATGCGCAGTTTGTAGTAGGGTTCACGCTCCTGTGAGAATCTAATGCCACCGCTGATCTGACAGGAGGTGGAGCTTATGCATTGATACAAGCAATGGGGAGGACCTGTAAATACAGATGAAGCTTCACTTGCTTGCCCGCCATTCACCTCCTGCTGTGTGACCCAGTTCCTTACAGGGGTTGGGGACCGAAGTCCTAGAATAGTTTCTAGCACTTAGCAGTTGTTCCACAAATAATTTTAAATGGATAAATATAGAAATGTAATTTTGAGTACATAATTTTTGGCTGTGTCTTTACACAGAAGTGACTAACTGTTTTTGATTGATATAAAATGAACTATTAATTCTTGCACAATTGATTTTTTAAAGGATTTGTCCATGTGTGTAAACCAATTTGGTTTCTGAAAGAATCGGTCTATCAGCTCAATAACGTTGGTAGTTTTTAAACCTTAAGTTAATAGTTGAATCAGTCAGAACTATTTTCTGGTTTCCTAGATTTGTTTAGTTTCAGTTTGTGACTACTGTACTGGCCTTTATAGGTAAAATATTCAAGCTATTTTGTGCATGGAGAAACAGCTGTGATTGATTTGCCAAATCAATGCATGTAGACGTAACCATATTCAATCACAATTAAATCACAAACAAATGAGTATTGTAGGAGAACTTTTTAATCCACATAGTTCATTTTAATACTAAGAAATAGCAAATACCAATTGATTGAGTGCCCATACATACATAAATAAATAAGGACATGCATGTATCTTTTTGAGAGATTTATGAAAATAAGCAAGTCAATCAAAATTGTCAAATAGATTGATTCATTTAAGATAGTGCCTAAATTGATATGTTGTCTGACTGAATTGCTTGGTCATGCCAGTGGAAACTATTGAAAATTTTGTTTATGAATACACACCTATATTTTATCAAATAACACATCAATTGATTTTTCAAAAATGCATTTCAATTAGAATTGATCAATCATCCATTTAAAATTATCAAGAAATCTGAATCCGTAGGACAGTCACACCTGAAATAAGACTAGCATAAGAAAGTATAAGACGTTAAAGTGAGATTTTACTAATTCTCATGTCAGAGTTTGAGAATATATCTATAAAAGTTGAAAAAGAGTGGCAAACGGAAGTTCACCATTTCAGCCTTGAAGGATTCATAAACCCATCAACTCCTGACATTTTTACCAGCCCTCTCTTACTCGTTTGGAGCCAAAACAAAGCCACAGCTGACATTGAGGCACCTCAGGAAGCAAAAACAAGACAACACAGAACAAAACAAAAACAACCACAAAAAGGAAAGGAAAGAAAAGGAAATAGATAATACTAGCTCCATCCTTGATATATATTTTTACTTGCCCTCAACATATGTGCATATATTATTTTAACCTTTGGCTGCTTTTGTTTTATTTTTGGATCTTATAGGATATCATTAATTTGTATAACTTGCATTGGGAGCAGTAAGGATTTGGGAATAATTTTATCTTCTCCCTCAAGTACAGTTTTGTCCCTAAGCTCTGTCATTTGTACATCAACATAATACTGTCATTTTTATCAGCTTTAGCCACAAGAAGGTTTATCAAGATGTTTCTGTTTTACTTCCCGTTTCTAAGCAGCTGCCTAGAACTAGAGTCACGAGTCTGCTAAATTGGGCAGGCATTTGGAACTTTTTTTTTTTAATCACATTCTCCTAAAAACCACAATTTTATAAAAAGAAATTAGCCCAAGGTAAATCTCAGCAGAAAAGTGGTTTTCTCTAATAATTTGCCTCCAACGAAGGGGTTGATCTTTACCCACAAGTACTAGAAAGAATAATTTGGACATATTTTCTTGCACCTTATACCTTGGGCCTGTGAGACTTAAAATAAAGAAATATCTTGCTTTCCAACAAGTTGGGTTTCAGTTGTTCCAGATTGAATTAGTGTAAATAAAATGGAAAGAAGGGACCTAGCAAATCAATACTGCATTGGTAGTAAACTGGAAAATACTGACAAATTATCCTTTTAGGCCTTAGCGAGGTTTAATCTAAACATCGTTTTCTCCTGACAGTATGAGAGAGAAGAGAGTGATTTATTACACAGTCCTGATATGGATGAGAAAAGACTGCTGCTTGTTCTTCACTGTTCTGGCTCTTTCCCTTTCTATGCCAGTTCCATTTTTGTTTTGCTCCAGAAAATCATTCTCCAATAATATGTTTATAGGTCTTGTAGCTTTAATGCTGTAGAGCTGCTCCCTTATCATGGTACATTTGAGTACTTGCCAGCTGGTTTAAAAAGAATGTGCATTGTTAAGTGCTCTGTTGAGATTCAGGTGTCTCTCATTATATGCATGGGGCATGTTCCTAAGACGCTGTACGCAAATCATTTCATAGTTTTGCCTGCTGCATGAGATCACTGTATAAAAGACTCTTTTAGAAAATCTCGCTACATTATGATGTGAATAGTTACCCTGCTCCTAAATTTATGACTTTCATTACTTGGGATTTTTGCTTGTTGGGTTTACTTGACGTGGGCCCTCTCTCTGGTGCAATTAAAACTTACTACCCATTTACAGGAAAAGGGGAATTTGTGTTTTTTGAAGGAAAAATATTTAGCATTGTTTCTTCCCTAATTTATTATGGTTTTAATTGTTTCATCAAATAATTCTTATTCCATGTGATAGGTATGTAGTATAAATATGCAAAATATGTGGCAGAACTATTAAGTCAGCAATTTGTTCATCTTTCTCTGTTGAATAAATTACTCATGTCACATTTTTCAACATGGATATGATAAAATAGCATTTTTAATTAACCCAAAAGAGATATGGACATAAGAAAACCAAATACTTGCCCCAGGCAGGATCATTTCTCAAGGTACCACATTATGAACAATATTTAAATTACTGGTTATATTTATCCCACATACTTTGCAAAACCTATAGTCTTATTATATTACCATCATGCCTCAACAGTTATCAGGGTAGTGAAGAATGAAACTCAAAGTTTTCTTACACATTTTGAGAATAGTATACATATTAAATAGTAATGAATGTTTCCCTACATATTGTACCCCATACCAAATTGAAGACTAATATGTTTAATTGCTCATCTAGACTCCATAAATATTTAAGTTCCCAGGTACCTTTGGCTGCAAGATGAGAAAATTAAGTTAGAAATGGTGAACCTACTTACAAAAGCAGGAATTTTAGTAAGAAATTCAATTAAACTTAGTTCTGCTGACTTAGAAGGGGAATGAATTTCTTCTGGAAAAAATTTTCTAAAAGAGCAAAATTTATTATAGCTGTATGATTGGGACTATTAAATATACATGTTGCAATCTTAATTCTCTATATACCAAGCCATTGTGACAAGACTTCCTTGTATAAATTAGCAACATGTTGCATATGCCAGTGAGTTAAAAAGAGAAAGGAATCATTTGACACCTTAAAAATAATTAACAGAAATATTTGAAATTTGCTATACTTCAGATATTGTACGAAACATCATTAACATTTTATGAGACCTTTTAGATTAGTATACATTTTAAAATTCCTTATGGGAACAAGGGACTGTTATAGGAGAGAGACACTATGGGGAGATGTGGGGGAGAAATAAAGATTACAAAGAGATGTGGTCACAAGCCTTTTCTACTTAGCAACTTGCTTACTTAGACTTAATGATGCTGATAAAAGTAATTCTGATAACATTATTAGCCTATCTCTATACAACTCAGCCAATTGACTAGAGTAAGATCAATATTTTTTCCAGTTGTCAAGACAGCCAATCACCACGGGTTTGATTGGATCACTATGTGGTCGATCCAATTCATTAGTTAAAATAACTGAAATAAACCACACTTGGAGAAACTCAAATGCAAGTTGGTGGGCAAGTACCAAGTAATGGAACAGTTCTATACAAGCAAGCTCAACAAATGATTTCTGCAAGTCATTATTTATGTCAAGAATTGATTCTGGACAAGTCTGAGTAAAGTCATCTGAAGGGTTTGGATGATATAAAGTAGAAAAATTGCTTTTTAAAATTTAAAGTGCAAACATTTGTTAGCATGTATTAGAATTTGTTTCAACACTAGAATTTATTTTCCAAACATTTGTCAAGCACCTACCATGTGCAAAGGAGTAGGGACCCAAAAATGAATAATTAGACATTTTCCCTGACCTTGAGAAGTTCATAATCAGTGGTCAGAGTGGGGGAGTAGACATATAAATATATAGTTATGGTGTGATATAGTAAGTCTTATAATAGAGATATATGCAAAATGTATGCATTGGAAGCATGAAGAAGGAAATAGGCTGAGAGAACTTCACATATAAGGTGATATTTGAACTATATCTTGAAGTATGAATATGAATTCACCAAACAGAAAAGAAAATGAAGGACATTTCAGTCAGAGTGAACCGAATGTGCATGAACACAGACAATAAGGGCATGGCATATTCTAGAAATTGCAAGAAATTCACTGTGGCTAAGTGCCAGCATAATAACAGACAGGTAAGAGGATACCTCAAGAGAATTTGGGGCCAGTTTGTAAGAGCCTCATATGCCACACTAAAGAGTTTGGATATTTTTCTCCTATGAAAGTGGAGCCACCAATTTGTCAAGATGATAAGATTTATACTTTAGAAAGACAACTATTATGGCATTGCAGAGTATGGATTGGAATTCATTCACTAATTCAACACATATTTATTACACACTTAACTATCTGTCAAGCAGGTGTTGTAGATTTAAAAAAAGACCAATAAGTCACAGTCCTTGCCCTCAAAAACTCAGACCTGTAGGAAGACAAATATGTAAACTATTATAATTCAATGTAATGTGTCCTATACTATGACTATGTCCAAAATACAGTGAAAAAACAGAGGAAGGAGTACCTAAATTATCTTGAGGAAGTCATGTAAATCTTCACAGAGTATGTGCCAATTGAACTAAGGTTTAAAGGATAAGTAGAAATTTCTCACAGGGGCAGAGAAGAAAGACATTAATGGCATAAGGAAAATCTTGAGGTGGCTTCCAGTTTTAGGATGGTGGAATAAAGTTGGCCCTGCCCTTTCTTTTCCCTGAAATTACTCAAATACAATAAGGAGAATGAAAAACAGAATAACTAAGTCTGAACCACAATAGATGGATAAAGGCTACCAAGTGTAGTAATGGTCAAGGAATGTAGGAAGATGCCTAGAGATGACTAGTTTTCAGACAAAGCAGAATTTACTTCTCCAAAGTAGTCAGCTCATGCTGTGGCATTAAACAAATGATCCTTTATTTAGAAAACTGGGAATAGGGTATACAAACTGTTGGAAGAAGCTTCCATGGGCCACAGGGAGTTCACGTCTGAACAAAAAAAATACATATACACATCATCTTTGCAGGAATAATTTTGAGGAATTATAGAGAAAAGAGGCTGAATTTTGATTAACCCTACAGCATTATTGACTCAAAGTAAATAAAAATTAAAACAAGTCTCTCTCTCTCTCTATCTCGCGCGCGTGCACACACACACACACACACACATCCTGCATGTCAAAAGGAGCTTCACTCTGAACCATGAAGAAATTGTGTTAGTCAGGAACAGTGCCTTGGCCTGTCCCCTACATGAACCTACTACTAATAGCTGGTCCAGGAAGAACTAACTTCTTTGAAAAATGAGTAGCAATCCACAATAAAGGAGAATAGAATCTACACAAAGAAACTACAAGAAAAATAAGGGAATAAAGGAGAAAAACAAATGGCAAATAAGCACCTACCAGAGAAATGTTGTCCCCAAGCAGAATAAAGTGGAATAAAACATATTATCATGAAATGACATAGTATATACACCAGAGAGCTCGAAGGAGAGTGATTAAATCTTATTACAGTTATAATGAAACAACATAAAGGGATAAAATGTGACATAGTAGAGCTGTACTATCAGGAAGTAACAAGAAAGAAAAAATAAACAATTATGAAAATGAACCAAATGTTGGAAGCAGCATAAAGAAGAATAGATACTGCTAAAAATACAGTGAGACACATGAAGAACAGGTCTGAGAAAAGCAAGGAAAACTAATGAAATAAACAAATAGTTTAAAAGAAATAGAAAAAACTTGAAATCTATGTAAGATGGACAAAGGAGATCCAACATAAGCGCAAATGTTATTCCCAGAGAAGAGAACCAAACAAGTGGAGCAAAGAATGCAAATATATAATTCAAGAAAACATTCTAGGGATTAAATAAAACTTGAATTTACAGGTTGAAAAAGCATGACATCAGCCAGGAAAATTGCTAAAAGGATGATCAACATTGAGACACATCCTAGTAAAGTCACTGGGCTTGAAGAATCTTTAGCACATCTAGGCAAAACAATGAAATATAAGGGTGCCCTGAGATTACTCCATAGTAACCTTCAACACCAGAAGACAATGAATCAGTGCCTACAAAGTCCTCAGAAGGAAAAAAGACCCCATGAAATGTTTAGGCAAGCATTTCTACCTTAAATGATGGATAATGAGGTGCCAACCCTATACTTACACAAACCTACCTTCTTAAATTTTGTGCCCTAGGAGCCTTATTTGCCTCTCTGGGTAGCAGCCCCAGATACTGACTTTAAAAATATAAAATATTTTATAAATATAGATATAAATAAATATATTATGAATTCATAGCTACAAAGATAACCATTAATAAGTGCTAGTAGAACTAAAAATGGAATATGAAAAGTCGAGGTGTAATATTTGGCTTCAAGAATGGCTTGATCAAGGCTATATGTCACCATTTGTGACATTTATCTTATTTATCTTTGTCTATTGGTTCAGCTCTGCATGTATTACACAAATTTTCACAAAACAGTACTTATGCTTACTACATGCCATGCACTGTGATAGTCTATTCTATTATATTTTAAGCTAGTCTATCCTAATCTGTTCTGTTCTATTCTATTTTACCCTATTCTATACTACCTTATCATAGTCTATTTTATTGTTTTAAGCATGCCATACATGAGCCCATATATTGATTTCACAACCTACTGCTGGATCACTACCTAAAGTTTCAAAAACTCCGTCCAGAAATATCCTTCCTCATCTTTCTCAGGTGATGGCTAAAGAATGATCTTTTATTGGCTGATACCTGTTCAAATCATGTTAGTTAATAGAAAGCTTCTATATTGACACCCCTGTTCTTAACCTACTGACCTTTAGAAGCAAAAGAGTAATTCTTGGTATAGTTCATCACCTTGGAAACAGCTAGAATAATTGTGTTTTGTATATTATCCACTTCTCTTGAGAATTAACTTTCCTGTTATGACCCATGATATTTTTTTGTATCAGGAACCTAATATTTACCACTTGAATATAAGGCATGTTAAGGTATTTGAGGCATTTTAATCTAATATTTTAAGGTATTGTAATCTAATATTTTGTCTAATATTTTAAGATATTTTAATCTATATATACCACTTAAATGTAAGGCATTTTAAGGCATCTTTTAAAATATAGAAGGAACTCTTGTGGGTCTTTCCCTCTGTATTTTAAAGTATGCCTGAAGGTAACAAAGTTTCCCTGGGATGACAAGTCCAAAGAAAGCATAAACAAAATGTTCTCTGTGAAAGGTGGTTGAATAACCTAAAAGACTGTTCAGACTCATTTCTCATATGATCTGCTTTACTAAATTTGGCTTTAACAGCTTAGGTTCTAGAAGGAAGGATAATTGGCAGTCATAATTGAAATGAAAGTGAATAAAATGTGTCTATAGCACACAATATGATAATATCATATATAATGATGACCTATTTAAACAAATAAAAAAAACCTTAAACTCCCACCACCTTACACAACACCCCTTCACAGTTCCTAAATAGAAGGACACTCTCACTCTCTTCCTATGATGACTTCATTGCTGACTTTCTTCCCTTCTCCCTTCCCACACTTCTCCCCAAACACACAAGCTGGAAAAACTCCTCCAAAGTACCTCTCTACCTCCTATACACAAATCTTCATTTTCCCTTGTCATTATTTTCCTCCTCCCACAGTCTTCCTTTCCCTTTTGTACTTGTGGCTGCCATTTCCAGAAGAATCCAAAATTTACGATTGACAGGAAACACAATCTGAATTAGAGGGAGGGGCAGAAACTTCAATTTCCCTTTTTTTCCTTTTAATCTGTCACCGTCCACTTTCAGAGAACTTAATTTGAGATTGCAAAATAAAGATTGAGAGGTAACCACACACAATGAAGGGCTCAAGAAAGTAAAGATAGTAGAACCTCTATTGTTAGCTGTCCTTTATTTTACTTATTCAAACTCCATGTTTTTGAAAGTGTATATTTCCAACATGGTTCATCATAAAAGCTCCATCAAGCATTCAATTTTACTCTTTTTGTGTGGAATTATCATTGCTATGGGTGGAGAATTTCACACAAAGCAGTGCATTTAAGTCATGCCTGATAATGGCTCAGAAAGATGGTTTCATATATATACTTTGTAAAAAGCAGGTAATTCCCAAATCAGGTAAGAAAAGACAGAAAAGTCATACATGAAAGTTTATTATATGATTCTATAGTTAGGGCTTATCCTGATTTCAATTAATAATTATGATTTATAAAGGTAAATACAAAAAAGTTTGGATCAAGTTGTCAAATGCAAAATATATTAAAATATTGCAGTTCTGTGAAATAGCAAATATACATTCACTTATTCGTGGGCACTAATAACTTTAATTAAGCCAGAACATCTCAAAATAACAATAATGAAAATTGCATAGGTAATAAGACTATAAACTGGACTTGAATTAATGATTTTGTTTCTGTAGAGATATTGGCTAATATTCAGTCTTCAAGTAAAAAACATTCTTTATGTGTCCATTTGCACAAAAGACTATTTTTAATCCAATTCAATTTTACATTTTTCTATTATCCTACCAAGCAGAGTTTAATGCAGTATAGCTGGACTCGTGTTATCTTTTATTGAATAAGTTTATCCTACTTGCCCAGAGTTAATGCATTTTACTATTTTGGAAATTCTTATTTAAACTTAAATGTTTGCCACTATTTTGCCTAACAACAGTTTAGAGTATCTATTTAGTTGAAGTACATCTTTAGATTTTGAGATTCCTTCCCCAAATAGTATTTATGAAACATATTTTCTGTTGTTCTGTTGCAGTAGGCTTTTTATAATTGGCATTTTAATGTTTCTTGGACCATGAGAATGATACTACATGTGCTAGACTTTTATACTCATTCTTATTTTTGGTTTGGACTTATAAATCTACTTTTCTGTTAGGAAAAACATCTATCTGAAACAACCTGCCTCTATTTTCTGACTGATAACTCATCTGAAACCGACTCATCTGAAACCCTAACTTCATAGTTCCTTGACCTCTTTCAGGCCAATGATCATTGCCTTCACTCCACTTCCACAACTCACTGCCACTTCTCTCCCTCCTTTACTATCAGTAAATCACCTCTGGTCTCATCAAAGCCCTCACACCTTCTTAGCTACCTATCTACCCTTCAGATCTTTTTTCATACTTTCTTTCTTACTAACATTATTTCAACCACGAACTCATGAATACCCTTGGATTGCACCATCTTGCCAATCTTCAGCCATGGATCAGTTTCACTTGATGTCTTCTTTTTCTTTTTTTCCCCCATTATGCTAATCACTGCCAAGTAAAATCACACACATGATTGATTGGTGCCACTGCAATTCATAATATCCAACTTTAGCCAAGCCCTTAAGACTGCCCACCTTTCCTTCTATTTTTGTTCTTCAGTCAGCTCCCTTTCTAGTTCCCCGTTCTTATTGTTCTTACTCCATTCTCTTTGAACTACTTATTCCACCCACACCTTCACAGACAGCAGAAATGTTGCTTCCTACCCCATAGAGGAAATAGAGGCCATCAATCATGAAGTTCTCTCAACTCCCTGCCACCCTACCTTCAACATACCTGTATTTATACTTAGCCTTACCACAGGTTTCACAGTCAGAAGTGTCCTTCCCTCTTTTCAACATCTATTGTCATTCTGTGTTTTTGATATAATAACCTCCCCACCACTTCTGAAGCTTACACCTTTTGTGCCCTCTCACTTGCATTATTAATCTCTCTATTGCCTTGTAAATACTTCCTCCTTTACCATTCAGTCCTCAGACTTCGTGGGTTACTCCTTAATTTTTTCAGGTCTTTACTCAAATATGACTTATTCTGTGAGTTCTTCCCTGACCACACTATCTAAAATCACAACCTCAGATACCCTATCCACACATTTACTCTCTGTCCTCCTTTCTTGCTTTAATTTTCTCTCTCTTTTTTTTTAGTTCTTAGTTCACAAATTTATTATTAAAAAGTTTATTATGAAAAACACTGCAGTGCTCTTGTGCAGTAACATCTTACAGGAGGGGGGAAAACAATTCTGTTCAAAACAACTCACCAGGTTCTGACAATAACAAAGAACAACATGGGGCGGAGATTTGAGAAGGGAATAAACTGAGTGCAGTTAATTTTCTCTTTAGCCCTTGTCACTATTAACATGCTTTGACTTATGTGTCTTATTAATTATGTGCTTTCCCTACTGGAATATAAACTCCATAGGGCAGGGATTTTGGTCTGAATCTTTATCAACTAAAACAAGATTTGGCACATAGTAGGAGCAAAATAAGTATTTATTGAATAAAATGAATAAACTAACTATAATTTGACTTCTATTTCTATTACTTTATTCCAGTCCTAAAGATCATCATTGACGTTATGGCTAAATCTAGTCCTTGTTTTAGTTTCCATCCTACTTTCAGTAGAAGTTAGTGATTGTTTTTAATTGTTCCCTTAAAAATTTAATTGTTCTCTTAAAAAAAATGAGACCACATGCAGTTGGCTCACACCTGTAATTCCAGCATTTTGGGAGGCCAAGGTGGGAGGATCACTTGAACTCAGGAGTTCAAGACCAGCCTGGGCAACATAGTAAGACTCTATCTTTACAAAAACATTTTTTAAAAATTAGCTGGGCAGCTATATTCCTAGCTACTTGGGAGGCTGAGGCATGAGGATCCCTTGAGCCCAGGAGTTTGAGGGTGCAGCAAGCTGTGATCACACCACTGCATTCCAGCCTAGGTGACAGAGCAAGACCCCATCTCAAAAAATAATATATTTATCTGGGTTCTCCAATCTTACTAGACTCCTTAACTGATGTCTCTTCATCATTCCACCCATTAAAGGTACTAGTGTTCTCCAGGTATCTGTTCTTAGACCTTTCCTTTTTTTATACTCTTTTTCTGAGGAATATCATCCATAACTGTTAAACACTGCCAGTGGCTTCCCAGTCTAGATCTCCAGTTCCCCCTTTCCTCCAGAACTATTTCTAATTACCTGTTGGGCATCTACTGGATGATCCACATGTTCAAACTCAACACAATCAGCACCAATTTATTATCTTCTCTTCTTATCAGATGTCTTGTTTTAATTAATGGCATCAATATCTATTCAGCCTCCCAAGATATATACATTTTGAATTTATCCTAGGCTCCTTCTTCTCCCCCACCTCCAATTCTGCTCTCCAAGTTCCAATAACTCTACTTCCTAAATCCATTTCAAACATATCTCTTTTTCTCCATCTCCACCACCTCTCCCTTACCTCTAGTCCTCATAATTTGTGACATGTCATGTAGCAGAAGTCAGCTACCTGACATTTTTACCTTCAGGCCCACCAAAATCCAGTCAAGCATTTACACTGTCACCAAAAACACCTTCACCAAAGCAAGTCCCCTTTTGAAACTTTCAATGAATATCATGGGATAAACTCTTGTACTCTATAAAGTCTACCCTCAACCTGCCTTTCTAACTTCTTAAACTCTAAAGGTATATTCATTTATTCACTTTTTCTCCAAGTACATCATGCATTTTCTCAACTCTCAACATACAGTTCCTTTTAGGTAGAATGTCAACTTCTTTCGTCTCCATTTGGCAAACTTCTAAGCAATACTCAGTAGCCAGTTCAGATACCAGCTTCTCTGCAGACTTTCTCCAAGTCTAACAAAGTAAGTCACCTTGCTCTTAGATCTTAGAGTATTTTGTATTATACAGCTCTATTTAAAAACATATTTACATTGTGTTTTAAAAATTTGTTAAGATGTTTGTCTTTATCACTGGACTGTGACCTCTTAGCCCCCAAGTGATTAAGATAGTCTAGGTGAGGAGTTAGAACATATACTTAAAAGAGTACGTAGTGGGAGGTATGACACGATGATCATCATATGATGGAAATGAACTAAGAACAGAGAAATGGAAGCAATAAGTATTGCTTCATAGGGTTGGATCATCAGGGGAAGCGGCACAAAGGATGTGGCTTTTGAAGGTTGATTGAGTTTTGGATAAATCAAGAGGCAAGGACCTAGTGCTTTAATTGAGGATTATTCTCTGAGCCAATATGAGAAGATAACACTAAAACCTAAAGGTCAAACAGAAAAAAAGTGAGATGTATATTGGGACAGGGAGATTTGAACTGGATTTTGGGTTGCCTGACTGTCATGAATTTACTATTTATTGTGTTGTGTATTCATATGCATCTACACATGCATGCCCCTTAGATACTGTCCTTTTCTAACCATTCTTATCCTAAAATGACCAGGTCTAAACTGAAAGTTTTCTGAAGTCCCCAGAGAATTTACCAGATTAATCTTCTTGTATTATCCTATATTATTCACAGGAGTGCTCCTGGAGTCCTTTGAATAAAGGCTAGATAAGGGATGTACATGCATAGGATTATGCCCAACATACAGAAAATGATTTATAATGTTCAAGATTCTCTTTTGGACCTCAGTGTCTGATCTCAGGGGCCAACTTAGACATTTTACTGATACAGGTGGGAAATCAGAAAGAAGAGAGGAGGTCATAAATGGGATAAAATTTGGATCACAGAGATCATTTTGTTGGTGTGGCAACAGTTTTCCATTGATAAAGTGAAGAGGCAACAAAAAAAAAAACAGCAGTGCATATAGTTCTGCAGTTTGAATTAGCAAATTATAGCTATGGCATTGGAAGTCCTTCTTGCTCTATGAGTGTCTCTTTATGTAGAAGTTTAAGTTAATTAAATTTGGCTCTCCTGGTGTTTGAATGCCAATTCTAAATGCCTGTGGTAAGAAAAATCACAACCTATAAAATCAGTCAAAATGCACATTCTGGAAGAGTCATCACAATTGATAGTGATATTTCCTAACATCCTTTCATGCTAGTATTTTTGCTTTTTTTCTGCACTGTTTTTTTCTAATTATTATCTGTTGAGATTAGTGGTTTGCCCTTTCTTTTCTGGCATGGCACATTGTACAAATGCATTGTGGTTGGAGTTTAATTTGTTCATGATGACACTGTTTCTGCCTTTGCCCACGGGAAAAATAAAATTGAGTCACTCTTCCTCTGGCCTTCTTCAACTACATATCCTGTCAGCATGATGTTTATCTCAACTTGCCTATTGATGATTACATTGATTGTGTTGTATTCTAGTATGCAGCTCTCTGCTTCCGGCTTTTTAGATTTGTAGAGTTTACTTCCTTTAAAAGAAAGCCCATTTGAACTTAAAAAGTCACTGATCTCCTGATAGTAAGGAACAGACCTGCCTCTGACATGGGTTATCAGCCACTACTGTATTTGGGTATAACTCGAAGAGGAAATTATGTGAATGACAGAATATATTAATATAAAGCTGTGTGATAATGAGCCACATTGTAGCCAGGCTCTAGGGTAATAACTCTTAACTAAGTTTTTATCTTAAATCACTGAAAATAAGTGCTGGAAAATGTAATAGATTTGAAGAGAAGTAGAATTAGATCTACTCTCTTTCTAAAGTATTTTCTGAAACGGAAGTAGGATTTTAAATTTGGGTTATTTGTTGATTTTTCATTTTTTATATCCTGTTAAACACAGGCTTTGGGTATGAATCCTGAGATGGCTATCTACTAGCTTTGCCACCTCGGGCAAATTTCATCACCTCTCCAAGCCACAACATCCTTCATCTATGGCCAAGTCAAAAGAGTAATGTGAGGATTGTGTGAGATAGGGGATGTAAATGCATAGGATAGTGCCTAACATACAGAAAATGATTCGTAAAGTTCAATTTTCTGCATTCATAGTGGTTTTGCATGAGGGAGTCAGTAAACAAAATAAGCTAGTTGATTGAGTGCTTTCTCGTCTTCCACAAGAAATGATGGTTAGACAGATTATTAAAACAAGGCAATTGTATTAGTATTTTATTGATGTGTAACAAATTATAACAAACTTAAGGACTTAAAACAACAGACATTTATTATCTCACAGTGGCTATGTGCCACAAATTTGGACACACCCAACTGGATTCTCTGGTCAGGGTCTCACCAGGCTGAAATCATGATGCCAGCTGGGACTGAGATATCATCTGATGATTCCTCTTTTGTTGGCAGCATTTGATTACTTTGACTGTAGGATTGAAGGTCCCATTTTCTTGCTGGCTGTCAGCCAGGGGTCACTCTGAGCTACTAGAGGCTGCTCTCTAGTCTTTGCCACATGGCCCCATCCATAGGTGTATTCACAGCATAGCAGTTTCTTCTAAGCCATAATCAGAGAGAGAGAGAGAGAGAGAGAGAGAGAGAGAGAGAGAGAGAGAGAGAGAGAAAGAGAGATTGATTTATTTTACTACATGCTAATGAGTTTTATATGTATATGTGGTAATATAGTTATGGGAGGGAGTGATATCCTATCACCTTTGCCATATTCTGTTGGTTACAATCAAGTCACAGGTTGCACTCACACTCAAAGGGAGGAGATTGTATAATGGCGTAAACATGGGGGCCATCCTAGGGTCTACATGCCACAGTACTCAAAGAAATAATAGGTAACTCACTGGCCTAAGACCTAAGAGAAATAAAAGGTAGTATCCCTTGATAATAGTTTAACATGCCTAAAGAGAACTAAATATCAAATGCCTCACATTTCTTTTTCCTGAGTGTATGACTTTTGAAACTAATGTTTTGGAGATTATTGCAGGGGCATTTTACTTTTAAAAAAATTAGTTACATAAGTAGCACACAATTATATGCTTATTTTGAAAAAGAAAAATTAAATGATACAACAGCAGGAAATGAAAAAGTCCTTTATTCTTCCCCCCTCACCATGTACCAACCCATTCCCCTATCCAGAGGTGCTTAATGATAATAGTTCAATACTTATTATTCTGTAATATTTTTAAGAGATAAATGGGATCATGCTATATGTATTGTTCTATAATTTCCTTGATTCTTTTTCTAACAATGCTGCTTGGAAATATGTTCTTATTTCTCAGTTCTTTCTCTTTGTTTTTTTGTTTTGTTTTGTTTTGTTTTTTTATTTCAGGAAAATATGAGAGTGCAAACATTTTGGTTACATTTTATATCTTTGCCTCTCCCTAGCAAGAGTTAGAGGTATGCCCCTCCCCTCCACAATGCTCACTGCATCCCTCAGATGTGGGTCTACCCCCTCAACCCCTGAATCCCTGGTGGACACCACCACCATTTGAGCACCATAGTGTTAATCAGTCAGTACCAATTTGATGGCGAGTACATGTGGAGCCCATTCTTCCGGTCTTGTGTCCCCTCACTTTGAATAATGGGCTCAAGCTCAATCCAGGATAATATAAGTGGTGCTAGCTCACTGTCATTTCTTAAAATTGAGTAATATTTCATTGTAAACATATACCAAATTTTAATAATCCACTCATGAATTGACGGGTGCTTGGGTTGTTTCCATGTCCTTGTGATAGTGAATTGTGCCACCATAAACATTTGGGTGCAGATGTCTTTATTAGACCTGGGGGTGCTGGCCTGGCTCACGGGCCTATCTCTGAAACCCCAAGGATTGATCCCTGAGCATGCCAGGAAGAGGGGTGCTGATCCTGGTTGCTTATGGGGTGTTCTAGCAGGCTTAGTGTACCTCGTGTGTTACCTCTGACCTTCTGTCTTCACTTCCTCCCAACAGCATGTAGTGAGTTAAGTCCCCAAACTTATTAAGTGATGGTGGGTAGTACTTGTGGGTAAGAATCAACCAGTCCTTGTTTCCTTGAGTTGGGAGGCACTATGCTTAGCCATGGGGTTTTCCTCTGATCGATGTTTGCGTGGAAGAGCCAGCTTCTGAGATGGTCTTCTGTGCCCGTGGTAAGCTCTGGTCCCCTAGATGGGGCATACGAATGCCCCAAGCTTTAGGAGGGACCCTGTGGCTCACAGCGGTTTGCTTGATCTCTACTCCCCCTGAGGTGGAGGTAGGAGCGAGACAAATCATGGCTAAATTGTGGGAGTTTGAAAGGCTGAAATTTGCTTTTCCAGCTACTAACAGTAATCTGCTGGTTGGAGGGTCAGAATAAGCTCTCCAAACCAGGAGGGCTGTTCACAGGGGAGGGCCCTAAATGCCTATATGCTGAAGCCCCAGGCTGGTATCTTTCTGTCCTTATAGAGTAGTACAGTTTTTCTGTGTGTAGGGGTAGGCAATCCCCCAAATGGCCATTCCATGGACCCCCTCACACCCTGTAAAATTGAGTTAGTAAATTCTGTAAAGGGCATTCGAATTGACTTCCCTGTCAGTAGGTGGCACTTGCTGGAAGGAATAAGCTGCAATGTTGTTTTTGGGTCCTGTGACTGTCTCTAGTCCCTCAGGAGAAGCACTCAAATGCCCCAGGGTGGGGCCCTGGAACTTCAGGTGAGTCTTTATTCTGTGCCACAGCAGAGGTGGGTGGGGGAGTGCGACTGGGTGGGGCTGGGTTGGGTGAGCTTGCCCTAAGGCTTTATAAAAACTGGCAAGATAGTTGTTTTGGCAGTGGTCAAAAAGTCTGCTCGCAGCTTCTGGGCAAAGCTTCCAGGGCAGGGCTGAAGTGGCCCCATCCAACCAGAAAGTCTGCTTGTGGAGGAGGGGCCATCTATTCACAATCTGGCAGTCTGCAGCATGTCTCACTCCTCTCCCCTCTCTTCTGTTGCACAGTCTTTCACTGGCATCTGCCAGCAGGCAGGAGCTCAAGCCAGCCATGCTCCCCCACAACTGTGCTACAGGCTGGGAGGTTTCCCACCCAAGAGCCTGGCCTGAGCTGAGAAAGCAGCCTTCCAATGGGGGAAGGGGTGCCCCATGAGCATGCTGCAGCTAGGACCCACACTGCACTCTTCCCACAGATCTGCCCTTGCAGGTTCCCTTGCCTCCCAAGACCAGGAAGATCAATCCCTGACCATGGCAGGGAGAAACACACTGGTCCCAAGTTGCCCATGGGGTGCCTTAGCCAGACGGATGTCCCTCTGCCTTGGGTTGTGCCCTGCTCTGATGGAGCCACTGGACAAGCTGCACTAGAGAGGGCCAGCAAGCAAGGAGCTCATAGACCCAGCACTCCTCAGTACACTGCAGGACCCCAAGAGGAAAGCCCTGAGCCCCACTCTCTGTGGAAGCCTTGGGATGGTTGCTGGATTGTCTTTCTAGGCAGCCATCGGTAGGGGAGGGGAAGGGGAGGAAAAGAGTCAGTATGAAGGAGTGCTAGCACTCTGATTTTCTCTGACTCTGTCTCTGGGAGGCAGTCCACCGAGAATGTCCAGGCTCTGGAGTTACGCAGGTCACCTGGGACCCACTGGACTCCTGTGGTTCCTGTAGTTTGGGCTGGAGTTGAGAAATGTCTGTGTGGAAACGAGCAAAATGAAACCTGAGGAGTTGAAGCCCCCTGGGGATGGCAAAGGTGCATGGTGCCGATGGAAGCAATATGGCGCCTGCTGTCCCGGCTCAGTTGTGTGGGGTGGGAAGTGCCCCAGGGGGGCTGGGAGCCTGGTGCCCTGTCCACAAGAAGCTCCCAGCTCACTGGTGGCAGCAGCCTCTGGGCTCATGTGGGCAGAAAGTCTCTCCAGCAGCTTGGGAACCCACCGTCTGTCAGAGATGCGAGGGAAGGAGTAACAAACTGCTCCACCTACACTTCTCGCTGGACTCTAAGCCTCTCGGAGGTTGATCTCTGCCAATACCTTGCTCCTTCTAGTTCTGCTCTCCATCATCTTCCCACGGAGTCTCCAGAAGGTTCTGGCACCTTTCCTTCAAACCCAGGTCCAGTCTATGTCTGTTCGTTTTTTCTCTTTCATCTAAATCTTATCCTTCTTACTTAGACGCTCTGGCAGCTGGTATCTCTGGTCAGCCATCTTGTCACTCCCCTTGTCTCAGAGTTCCAATTTTTTACCGCTATGAGCAACACTCCAATGAATTGTGTGTATGTACATATTTATGCACCTGTGGGAGTTATCCTATTAGGAATAGATTCCCTAGAAGTAGAATTGATGGGTCAAAGCATTTACACATGTAATATTATGATAGGAAAATGAATAAGTATTGCTAAAAAGACTATAGACATTTACAATTCTAGCAACAGTGTGTATGTGAGAGTGCTCATTTTTTCCCCACATTAAGGTCTTTCACAAAATCAGGAATGTGTTACTCTTAGCCACTGATAGAGGGCGCAGTAGAGGTCAGTAAGTATGGGGATGAGTAAGCATGAGAGAGCCCTGGAAACTATGGGCAGGGGCAGTTTCCACTGGGCTGGCCACAGAAAATGTAGGTACACTAATAGTTTTTGAAAACTGCTTTCAAGGCTGCATTATATCAAGAGATGCCATTTCTCATGGTATAATTAGAGTACTCATTCGAATTCAGCCCACATTATGTACACATACCTACATATATGAAAATAGCTCATTTAGAGAGTGAACATTTTGGATGTGTAAAAAATACCGTAGAATGTTGATAATGCATGTTATTAACTCAACAGCTCTAAAAGTCCTTCTTCAAAGCCATTTCCAAATCACCTATGATTACATGATAAGAGACCTCTTAAAACAAGTAAAATAGTTCTGTAAACTAGGTTATCTATCAGAGTGCTAAAAAGCCTGCTGAGAGCTATCATGTAAAAATGTCACAATTCGAACCCCCCAAAAAAGAAATACAATTACCTTGATAATATATAATAATGCCAAAGGATATTTTGTAGAATGCTATTGCTTGGGCTGCATGGAGATTTTTCAATTTACTGATTAAAAAGCCTACTCTGAATCTCAAGGCTTATTCCTAACCATTCTGATTTGTTGATACCTGTACTTCTCGTTCAGTCTTCTGAAAGTAATTATGAATGCTGCAGAAATACTCAATTTTATCCAATTTCTGACAGCTACATTCCAACTATTCCCATTTAGATTTTCTCTTCTGTATGAGAATATATAGGAGGAAGACAACAAGCAAATAAACCTAACTCCATGCTTTCTGTTTTGCACACACACACTTTCAATTAATTATGGCTACAATTTGTGGATCGATCATGTAAAGTGGTAATCTTGGCTTAGACCAATTGGTTTAATCACCCTGAATTACATGTCCAATATAGAAGTTACAGACACACTACACTGCCAACGCTGAAAGTTGCTGATTACAGAACAACATCCAATGAATAGTGTTTTGAAAGATTTTATTTTGTACAAAAGCGATTTTTTAAATAAATGATTTATACCACTTCTTAAGTTTAGAAATAATTTCAAATATTTTCTAATATCCCAAAATATGTTAGAGTGAAGCCTTAGTTTTGTACCAGACTCAAAAGAAAAACAGTCTATTTGTTCAGTAAATGCTGCTTACCGTAGCTCACTCTTTGTGATTGACAATACATACAAACATATTAAAGGTTCTGAGAAGTCCTCTAATAAAGAAACCTGTATAGATGTGTTCAACACGAAGTTCCCCAAATTTATTTTTATTGAAATCTCTTTCTCTTAAAACACTCAGTAGCATTCCCAAACATTAGGAAATGCTGATTTAAGAGATACCATTCCTAGCATTAGCATTATTTAGCTATAAAATATTTATTTGAATGTTTACCATGCTAATTTTACATCATTCCTTTTGATTCATTTGATGAACTTTCTAATTCCTTTTAAAAATACAAATATATCTCAAAAATATTAAAAGAATATACTTGGCTGACAAATCGATGGAAGCTTTATTTATAAAATTCATCATAGAGGGCTTGTTAATTAAGACTGGAATTAGCTGTATAGTGGGGAAGAAGATAATTCTGGATAACCAAACCTCTCTTTTCAAAAGATTATTTGATTCGTGTTTAATAAAAAATGCAGCCCTCAGAAGATGGCATTTGATAAACTCTCATCTTTGAATTAATTTATTTTTCCTGTTATCATTGTTAACTTTGCTTGTGAAAGATAATCTAAGGGCACCTCAGGAATTAGATAAAGAAGGACTGCTGGGTCACCTTCATCCAGGTGATGAACTGATAACTGTGATTGAAAATTGTAGTCAACTTAAAACAAAACAAAATAAAAAAGGAAATTACTGTCAAATGGAAGTGTAGTTTTGGAAGCTGAACCCTTATAAATTGTGTTGACGGGGAACCTGCACCTGAGCCACAGTGAATCACTTCACTTGGATTATATTTAATGGCAATTGGAAATATCCTTGTTCCTTATGCTTTTATTGTATGGCACTTTTTTTCCGGTTCAGCTCAGAAAGTCAAGTTTATTGGGAAATAAATTTTCAGTGTTTCATATGTTGTCTTTAAAGAAACAGTGGTCACCACCTGCCGCCTGACACCCACCGATGTCGTTTTTCTTCCCAATCAGAAAAAGCAGGTCAGCAATTTCCTAGCAGGACGAAAGTACTAAAGGTTACTTTTTTCCCTGCATTGTGTCATGAGCAAGGCTTATACCTAGTATGATGTGGAGCACATATCTTCCTAACCTCCCTCGAACTACCTTACTCCCCCCAAGAAGAAAAAAAGTATTTATGCTATTGTCAAAGGCCTGAAATTCCATACTGCCCTCTCCTTTTGGTCTGAATAAATTAGATATATTTTATATGAAGGCTACAATTTGGCCAAGTGTATATTCATGTAAAACTTTTATTACTTCTAAGTCTTTATATAATCTCCTTCTGGTACCTCAGACATTCTACTCTCCTCTCACCCCCCATCCACTTACCCGTATCCTTCCTAGCCTTCCAGATTCCTGTGCAATATCTAAACTTAGATGCCACTTTCTCCAGGATGCTTACCTACCCTCTTCCATACATGCCAATCACACTCTGTGATTTCCCCACCTTATCAAAAAAAGGGGAAGGAGGTTAAGTACGGTGTGTTGTCCTTGCTTCACTCTAGGGTCCCATGTCTGTCTTGTAATAATTACTCAGGGTGTTCAAGGCAAAGTTAGCCTCTCTAGGTTACTTGGGTCAGAGGAAGACCAAACAAGGGACTTATGTGATGCTTTATATATAGGACCTTAATGCAGCATTTTGTTCACAGAAACTAATGTTACTATACATTATATATTGGAGAGCTTCTGCAAATTCACACAAACTAAAAGCCAAAGTAGTTTTCTTAGGTACTTGAAAGATCTTGTTCCTCAAAGAGTGGTCCACAGACTAGCAGCACATGTATCATCTGAGACCTTGTTAGCAATACAAAATCTAGGGCCCACCTAAGACTTACTGAATCAGAGCCTGGATTTTAACAAGAGACCCAGATGATTTGTGTGCACATTAAAGTTTGAGAAGCAGTGGCCCAGGAAAAATGCTGGCAGTGTGCTAGATGTGTGCCTTAGTTAAAAGTAAGAAATGTTGAAAGGGAATTGCCTTGTATTTGATTGGTATAGTATTACTCTTTTAGAACCTCAGGTCCAAAATTAACCTATGTGCTGTTTTTGAAAATAAGAAAAAACATAATTTTTAAATTTTAGAATAATTAAAGGTATTTCTTTTATTTTTACCCCACCCTCTCCAATGATGCAGTGATTCTCTGGTAGTAACAGGCCTACTAGTCACTGGGGTGTTTTGTTTGCATGCAGGTTTCTGGGCCACAGCCCCAGAGATTCCATATTATGTGGCCCATGATGGGTCTATGGATCTGCAGTTTTAACAAGCTGCATAGGTGATTCTGATGCAGGTGGTCCATAGAGCTCATTTTTAGAAACAACGGGGGGAGGGAGGTCAGAAGCAATAGGGAGAGAGAATACAATATAAATATAATAAAATAAATACCATCTGCATCAATTCAAGATACTTCCCTAAAAAATATGACACCATTTGGCAGATAGTCTATTTTCAGAGGACCAGATGAAGAACATATTTTACCTTCAGCACAACTTTTATTCATGTTTGCCAAAGTTCCACAATCAGTGACATATTATTTTTCAACGTGAAATATTAGTTCTATGGAAGGGCCTGTGGTTAAAAGCCTTAGCTCCTATTAGCTATCAGAGCACATATAGTCTTTTACTGGAAGCACTCAAAACATAGCACAAAAATGATCACCTCTCCCCCTTCACTACTACCACCCCCATCAACCACACAGTCCATCAAGACCAAGAGACTGCTGCTGGGAGCACCAAAGGCAGTGTTGCAGAAGGCAAACTTTCCCTTAATAATCCAATGTAGCTCTGTAGACAGTAGCCCATGCATTTATAAGAACTTGAGAATGACTTGGGTCCATCATGTGTCTATTTTGCTTGCAACCAATTCTAGAATTAAGTTATTAAATATATTGGAAATGATAACCTGGAATACACATTGACAATAGTTTGTGTACTATAAATAGCAAAAATTTTTTTTTATGTCCTTGAAAATTGCTTTCTATTTGGCTAAAAGATCCACTGCTATAAACTCTACAAGACAGCAGTAAAGGAGAGGCTTTGCCTGTGTCCAAATAAGATTCCAAAGAGCACTGAACTAGAAAAGATAAGTCTCTTAGATAAACTGTGCATCTAGAGAGGAAGGTGAGGAGAGCCACTCGTGCATAATGTGGTTCCCCTGTGAACGGAACAAGGAAGCCGGGAAGTCGATGAAGGTCTTGATTCCACTCTGGCTGCTAATGGTCATGAATCATTGAATGCATCTGTTCCTTGCATTCCTAAGGCATCCCAGGAGAGGAACATAAAATGTAAAACCTCAAGGAAGCTAAACAACAACACAAAATGAAGCAAACACACTAAAGAAAGTAGGCATCTCAGTGAATGGTGCTACAAGCACCGTGCGGTACTGCTCAGGAGGTAGGGAAGCCCAGCTGAGATCCGCATCATCACTTTTATGGATTTATAAAGAAGTTAAGTTTGGACCCCTTCTTTAAAACAAGAGCAGTTTTTGCTGAAAAAAAGTGCCAAAAATATCTTAATTTCCTTTCAGTGGGCTGTTGCAGTATTTTATGAAATATGTGAAAAATAAATGTGTTAGCTTCCACTCAGATGTATGCAGTAAATTCAAATTAGCTGAAGAGCCACTAAGGAGTATTTGTGAGATGAGAAGCAGATCTGTGAAATGGGGGAGGTGATGAAATGGGTAGGGGGAGTAGGGAGGCAACAGGAATCAGCTGTGGTTAATAAACTCCTAAACTCTGAATGAAGAGGCAAACAGCACATTCTTAGACTCTCAAGTACTGAAAGTGTTACAAATAGCAGTAAGAACAGGGGATCTAAATGAACAGAATGCTTGGCAAAGCTGCTCAGGAAGTTAATGAAGGTGACATAGGTCTGGAAAAGTAGACGATAATGCCTCTTGGACAAAAACAGTATCTCATTTTGAGAGAAACAATGTTTAAAGAGAACAAATTTTACTTGCTTATTACAGGTTCACTGTTGGTTATCTAATTTTAATATGGCTGGGATGCCGGTAGGAATACCTAGTACAGGATCACTTGTTACAGCTTGCATTCAAGCTTGGATAAGGCAAAAACAATACTCTGAATGACAGCATAACTGCATTTGAGTCTTCCATTACTACGAGTTTGTTCATACTTAATGAAAGGACCTGAGGTTTGAAAGAAGAGGTGGGACTGTGCAGGAAATGTCATCATTTGATCCAAGGGACCCTGAATGGAATGACTAATGGTAATCATGTCAAGGAATTATGTGCAGTTTGATGGACTCAAAGCAAGACTAGTTTCTTTTTTTGAGAAACATAGCCTCCTTGTACTCTGACCTTTGGCCTAGAAATCTTTGCTAATCAGCCTGAAGATGAAACCAGTGTGCTATGGATTGAATTGTGTCCCTCCCAAAATTCATGTTAGAGCCCTAACCCTCAATGTGATAGTGTTTGGAGATGGGGGAGTTGCGGAGGTGATTAGGTTTAAATGAGGTCATGAGGGTAGGGCCCTCATGATGAAATTAGTGCCCCTATAGAAAGAGACACCAGGGAGCTTGCTCTCTCTCTTTTCCACTATGTGAAGACACAGTAAAAAGGTAGCCATCTGCAAGCCATGAAGGGAGCCTTTACTAGGAACTTAACCATGCTGATATCCTGACCTCAGACTTCAGCCTCCAAAAATGTGAAAAAATAAGTGTCTGTTGGTTAAGCCACCCAGTCTATGGTGTTTTGTTATGGCAGCCCACTAAGACACAGTGTAATTGTCCTTCAACTTCCAAGTTGGTTTTCTTTTCATAAACAGAGCATAAGGACTCTGCTGCTTTTGAGTTGAGATGGGTAACATTTGCACATGGACCTTGATTGTTTCAAGCCCATGAGTTTATCTGATTTATCCAGTCATTTAGCAGAGCCCTGAGGAATTTTGTCAGGCCTCGGGGATTTTCCACTTGTTCATTTTTCATTTCACAAATATCGAGCACATACTTTGCAACAGAGGTTACACTAGACTTTGGGTCATAGTAATATGAAGTTCTAGGCAGTAGACCAAGAGCACAGGAAGCCCAAGAGGTAATGAGGAAAAAATATCAGAAGAGACATAAAAAAACTGAGGGAAAGTGAAGGGAAACACTTATGTCATGATTTTTGTCTACACTCAGCTCTGGTAATAGTATAAGTATGAGATTAAATGCTGCAAACTTTGGAATATTTCTAGGGAATCAATTTGACTTTCTAGAGGCCAACTGTTTAATAACAAATTTAACTTGCTATTGAAAAACAGACCACAAAAAAACCAACCTAGGATGATTATGCATGACAGACAAAGTTACTCAACATGTTCTCAATATGTCCTGTAGGCTTTGTTTAGAGATCTTCTGGAGTTTATATAATCACCAATAGGGCCTCTCTTTCTGTCAAAATGATGCTGGCACACCTTCCTGTTCAGTAAGTGGACAGTGGTTTGAGAGCATCTGAGGTAATAAAGACATAGTGAGACTTGACCATAGGTAAAAGGACCAGTAGGTGGCATGTTGATTCCATGTCTGTCGAATCCTCTCCAAATCCATTCCTTTTTTATTGTTTTTTATCATTCTCAGAAAGAAGCAGTTAGATTACTCACCTGGTACCCAAAATGGGTCACAACCTGTGCTGTGCATGCAGAGCTTTTGAGAACCCGCAGGTTACTGGGAATGGTGCAAAAGCAATTGTACATGATTGGTACTCCTCTGTGCTGAGTTTTGTCCACTCTTTCCTAATAACAGGGAACACATGTTGCATGCCGAGGAAGTCTTTGCCTTTGCAGGAGTCCTTGCTTTCATTTACAGAATCCAAGCTCCCAAAATATTGTAGCTAGGTTTAGTTTTATATGTTTTGCTTATCTGTTTGCTCCCCTGTTTTCTTTTTCTTTCTTTAACCAAAAGGACAAAAGATGATGTGTTTATCTAAGTGCGTGTGTTTTCCACTGAAGGAGAAAGGCATGGGTGAGGAGGGGAATTCTTTCTCCACCCAACTGAGGGTAACGCGTTTAGAGACTGCTGACTATTTTCTGACTATTTTTGTTGCCAGTCATTTTACTAAAAGTACCTAGTTACATGACAAGATTTTACTCTTCTGAGCCCTCAGGTACAAACTTTCTGGAGGTAATTTTAGGCATAGAAATACCTTTTCCATGGTAACTATGTCCCTGTTTTGATCAATAGAAAAGTATAAATCACCTTGAAATAAGCACAGCATATCATATTCTAACTTAATTCCTATTGTGCTAGAGACATTGAACTGAACTATATAAGTAAAATGGCATATTAACTTTGCTGTAACATATTAA
The DNA here is from genome assembly GCA_963574885.1 of Lepilemur ruficaudatus. Lineage (NCBI taxonomy): Eukaryota > Metazoa > Chordata > Mammalia > Primates > Lepilemuridae > Lepilemur > Lepilemur ruficaudatus. The sequence goes on along the minus strand of CAUYRT010009583.1, from coordinate 41,225 downwards.
TGCCTAAATAAAATTATAACATAAATTATAAAATTATAATATCTATTATATATTGTAAAATTATACATATGGATATTTTTAGCTCTTCTTTGGTAAATTTCATTAGTATTGAGCATCTAGAGCTTCACTTGAGGTGGTCAATAGGCAGTTGGGTACTGATTAGCACATATTTTAAGCAGTGTCGATTAACCTAAGGAAAACACATCAGCAGCTTTTTGGAACATAGGGTGTTTCAGACATGTTGGGCCATGAGCATTTGCAGGATTCATGTCATTTTTAAGCTACATGGGAAGCTTTCTTTATATTAGTCTTAAGCTGTTTCTAAAATTAGCTCTCTAAGATAATGTGTACCCCAAATTTGTACTGAGATACCTGAGCAGTCATTCTGGAAGTTAAATAAATGTTTCAATTTTTTCCAGTGTTTCTGCCATGTTTATTACTAAATCTCATTGCAAATTGTATAGCTAATGCTTTGAAGGAGGTAACGATTAATCTGGAAATGTAATAATTACAATGATATTATGTTCTGAAAATATTCTCAAAATATTCAATATGAACTAGATCAGACTCCCAAGAGAGTTTAGTTGATGACAGAACCAAAAGAACTTATGTAAGTGGTTTTTGCCTTCAAGGGAATCTCATGCTATAGGTTCCAATGACATCATTATCATAAGTTTATTGTGTAGCACCTTGCATTAATCTACTGGTGGGCATGTAAGAAAAAAAAGTATATTTTTAAAGTAGTATCTGGTGGTTGATATTATTATTTTCATTTGAAAGATGGAAGAACAGAGGTCCAGAGAGGTCAAACCACATGTCCAACTTACAAGAAGTCATTGCCAGAGATTGAATTCTCAAGGCTCCAATCCTGTACTCTATCCACTCCTGTCACTCAGCTGTGAAGCCATCAAGGATTTACTATAAGCAGAACTAAAAACAGCAGGACCTCCTTCACTTGTGATGTACCAAAGAGATAAGGGCCAATCACTTGACAGAATGGATTGAGGCTGATTGCATCTGAAGGACATGGGCCAGATGATTTAAAAGGGCTTTATTGTTGTTGTTCATGCCTAAAATGACCACTGATGTACTTCACTTAGAAAAAATTCTGTACAGATGTTTCATTAATTTCCCTGTTCGGAATATGGTACCTTTTTATGACTAGCTGACAAACATTTTCATTGGATGAACAGAGCTAATGATGTCACTTCTGTCTAATCAGCAACTTTCTATCACTCTTTTGTACACCGAGCACTCCATTTTCTGTCCTTAGTCTTTTCTAAATACATACACACATAATCTTTTCTAAATACACACACACACACACACACACACAGAGACAGAGAGAGAAACATGCATAAACACATACCTTATTTTTCTGTATGAAACCTTTTAAACATATCAAAAAATGCATAAAATATGACATGTGCCCACAACCAATATTAAACTTTTATTAATATCTGGCCACATTTGCTTCATAGCACTTTCTCTTTAAAGGAACAAAATGTTAAAGACTGGGTAAAGCTCTACCTCCTTTCTTCTCTTCCCAGAGTTAACCGCTCTCCTGCAGTTGGATTTGGTTTGTACCATTCCATGCATGCTTTTTTCATTTTACTATATGTGTAAGTACCCATCACTAAAAGTTACTAAAATTTGTTTTGCATCTCAAATTTGCATAAATGTTGTACATGTTTTTCAAGTTAATTTTTTCAATCAGCTTTGTCTTTGAGATTTTTCCCATATTGATACAGGAAGAACTAGACAATTTATTGCTGTGTGATATTCCATTGTATGAGTAAACCACAGTTTATTCATTACCTCTGCTGAAGGACATTGGAATTATATTTTTTTTACCACATAAACAGGGCTTCAATGAATTTCGTTATGCATGTCTCCTGGTAAACACCTATCAGAGGTTTTCTCGGATAGCGACCTAGAAGAGGAATATCTTCCACTAGTGGGTTTTTATCTTCAAATTTACTAGGTGTTCCAGATTGCCTTCCAAAATAATTGTATCTGTTTTCATTACTACCAGAGATATATATAGCTATTGTTGTTTCCCCATATCCTCATTGACACTTGGTGTTATTAGACTTATTATTTTTTTCCAGTCTAATGGGTGTAAAATAGAAACTTGTGGTTTTAGTTTATACTACCCTGCCCTGAGTTACTGGTGGGGTTCAGTATCTTTTCATAGCTGTTGGCCATTGAGGTTTCTTCCTCTGTTAATTGCCTCATTTCATCCTTTTCTCATTTTTGTTTTGAGCAGTTTGTGTTTTTCTAATTGATTTGTAGGAATTCTTTATATATTCTAAATATTGATCCTTTGTCAGTTACATACATTGAAAATATCTTGTCTCAGTCTGTTTCTTGTCCTTTCACTTTGCTTATCATTTTCTGATCCATTCCAATCTTTTTATTTTATTTCAGTTTTCAAAGTAAAAACAAATTATGGAAAACTTAGGTTTATGTCCTGTTAATAGACAAAGTCATATACTTAATGTAATTACAACTGTGCTGTTTCTTTCTTCAATATAACTTCCAAACTTATTAAAAATCTAACCCAAATTTTAAAAATATCATGATTTTTCTTGCCATGATTACAGGGCAAAATAAGATTTATTTGTGATCAGACTGATGTGGTACACATTTCTTTTCCTCTTGGTTTTCTTTCTGCTTCAGCACAAAAACTAATTGCTTATGCATTTCCCAGGCCCATCTGCCCAGTTGAGGGGAGAATCTCTCTCTCTAGCTAGAGGACTGTTCTTCACAAGTTTGACGAACTGGTATGCCTGGGGGACATGTCAGAAGTCTCTCTGCTCATGTTTTATCTTGTTTGATTTCATTTTCTTTAAGTGTAAGCAATATATTTTCTGTTTGTGAATAAGACTAGGGAGAATACTTTTCCAATACACATCTGTAAAATGAAAAATGTTTGGCAATGCCTTTTTGGTTTTATACACCTAACTAGGCAGCAGTTAACATTCATCTCTGCAATGTTGCAAAACTCTTTCTACTTGTGTTTTTTTTTCCTGTTTAACCTATAATTAAAATAGCGTTGCATTTAAAATGTTTTTCCGTTGTCAACATCTTTGTGACTTTCAGTAATTCCTTTTCGTTATCCCATAGGCCCACTAAACATTTTAGATATGGAGCAGGCTGTGTCACATTCACTCAGATGTGATTGTTTAAGGTTCCTGAAATGATGGAAATATGATATGTTTAGAGGCAGTGTTTATATGGTTTGAACATAACCCATTTTACACTTCACTGCTTTTCACCAAGCAGAAAACAGTTATGCCTTTGTTTTCCTATGCTGATGGAGCCATATCTAGCTCTTTAGATGTAATTGCCTTAAAATTTAGGAAGTAGTTTTTTAAACTCTATTTTATAGAAGTCCATGCCATTGAACCAGCTTATCAGGGCATGATAGAGAAAATAGGATCTATGCATCATAGTTGGATGGCAAAATCTGGAGCTCAGACTAGAATGAAGATTATACCAGCTTGAGGCAGGTGAGACACCCAAGAACACATAACTTGACTGATATCAAAAGTCATGAGATTAACAAACTGGAATCAGTAGAGTAAGAGCCCAAATCCAGATAGAGAGCTAGGATCCAAGACAAATGCTGTGACAGTAACAGATTAAAGAGCCAAACTCGGAAAACCAAAGCAGTAGGAGGAAAGCAAAGATCAAGTAGTAGCAAACCACCTCAATTTCATCGTCTATATATGAAAGGATTAGATTATTGGCAAGGGCTTTTCCACCTTTAACATGTTTTGATCCTCATTCTAAAATGTGAGATAATACACAGGACTAATGTTAAATCCAGCTGGCAAGGAACTGTCTACTGTTATGAGAGGGGCAGACCAACAGTCAGGCAAATAAGACACTGTTGTAGAATATTTAGGCGGTTGCACTGGATTTTGAATCTTTATAAATTTTCTGGGGCTTGGATATACAAGAGGTAGAAAAGTACAAGGAAACTACCTCTCTTCTAAAAAAGAATCAAGACTTTATTATGGTTATAATATAGAGATAAAGGAAGTCTGAGACTGCTAAAAAGTACTCGAGTAAGGAAGAGAGAGGTAGGAGAATAAGGAGGAAGATATAAAGTTTTTGAAGTAAGAGTTGTTAGGAATTTGGGAGAGAGGTTTAGACACTAACAGCAAAAAAGTATTGTATAGGACCTGGGGGAATAAAGATAGATGTTACTTTAAAAAAGGAGGGGTGCAGCTGGGAGTGATGGCTCACGCCTGTAATCCTAGAACTCTAGGAGGCCAAGGCGGGTGGATCCTTTGAGTTCAGGAGTTCAAGACCAGCCTGAGCAAGAGTGAGACCCCGTCTCTACTAAAAAATAGAAAGAAATTAGCTGGACAACTAAAAATATATAGAAAAAATTAGCCGGGCATGGTGCCACATGCCTGTAGTCCCCGCTACTCGGGAGGCTGAGGCAGGAGGATCGCTTGAGCCCAGGAGTGGAGGTTGCTGTGAGTTAGGCTGACGCCACGGCACTCACTCTAGCCCGGGCAACAGAGTGAGACTCTGTCTCAAAAAAGAAAAAAAAAAAAAACAGAGGAGGGGTGGGCTTATTTTCTTGCATAATCTCAAATATGTTTATCATCCATGTATGTATGTACTCTCCTAAACAAAGCATTGATGTAGACATAGGGAGTGATGCAGCATATTTTAGACAACAATTCTTAATATCAAATTATGTTTAACATACTTTAGGGGTATGATAAGGAATTGTAATTAAATGTTCACCTGCTTATCCCTTAAACCAATATCACTAAGTCACCTGTGGTCCATGGAAAATTATTTTATTGGCAAAGTCATCATGAGCCTTTCCATGGTCCATACTGTATATGTTAGACCCAATTTCATCCCTTCAGAAAAGCATTCATATTGGGCATGCAACAGCTATGCCTCTTTCCTATGTCCTTGAAGCTACTTTTAACGAATTGCTAAATGGGATGATTCCCCTGTGGAGTGATATTCCAATGATCATTTCTCACTTGTAGAGCCCGTTTTTGCTGTTATTTCTTTAATTTTAATATTTCCCATTAAGTTGAATTATTTATGAAGGTAACTCTGTGCCAACTCTCAGTGACCAGACAAACTGAAAACAAATCAGTGACCTCTTAGAAGCTAATGTGGGGAATGTGTCCTATTGCTCCCAAAAGGATGGGAAATATTAACACTTAGGGTAAGAGGTTAATAAAAACTAGAGTCGAATGTTGTAATGAATTCATTCATAGAGCAGAAATGTATTTTAACATTTTGTAATATATATAAAACATTTATAAATATCAACTAATGTATATTTAATGAACATAGCAAAGATTCTACTGCCTAATATCTAAACATTATATTTCATAATTATGACCTGCTCAATGGGCAACATTTCACAGATGAGAGGTCAAGGCTGGGAAAACAATTTCTAGAAGCATAAGCCCCAAATGTACTTTTTATAGCATTTTAGCAAATCAGATTACTGTATTTACCCATGTTCATCTCCATCCCTTAATTTTAAAAAGGAAATAGTCTTTCTTGTTGTTCTTTTAGTCTAGATATTTACTGTATACCTCCTGTGTGCTGATGAGTCTTAATGGACAGGCAGGAGTTTGCTAGATCACAAAATGGAGTTGACCTTTTCAGGCAGTGGGAATCATATGTGCAAAACTCCGAAGGCATGAGAGGACATGGAATTATTGGAGAAACTAAGAGTAGTTTAGTTTAACTAGAGTGAAAGGTGCCATAGGTGAGGTGAGGCCAGAGAGGTGGGAAAGGACTACTTTATGAAGGGTCTTCTATATCATCTATGGAATTCAGACTTTCTTCTAAAGGCCATGGGCAGCATGCAAGTGATATGATTGCATTCGCATTTCAGCAAACTAAATCTAGTAGCAGCCTGAAATAAAGATTGGAGAAATGGTTAAATCTGGAGACAAGGTCACTGATTAAGAGGCCATTTCTTTGGTCCAAATGAGAAATACTGGTTTGGACTAAAACTGTGGAAGATGAAACAAGGTGATGGGGAAAGGCAGCACTGGTGTGAGCATGGGCTTTGGAATCTTCCAGAAATAACTTTTAATTCCAGCAATAGTATTTACAATTTTTGTGGATTTTGGCAAGTTACTGACTTCTTTGAGCTCACAGTGATATGGCACAGTACCTAGTATGAGTGGTCAATAAATGGTTAATATTAGTATACTCTTTGGATGGTATGATATACAGGTGACCAATTATATGCAGGGGTTGAGAGAAAGGACATAATCTATAATGACTCTCATAATTTCCCTTCAGATAAAGTAGTCAATGGCAGTCAAAGCCCCTGAGAAGTTAAGGAGTGGTATATATGGTCATTTCTCAATAATAAGAGAAAAAGTGTATAATCTTATTTGTACATTTATATTATTGAGATATGATTTTAAAAATAAGATCAGTGGCTATGACTGTGAGGTAGAGAACTAAGGAAAAAAAAGCAAAGCTAAGCAAGATTGATGAGACATCTGGAAGTAAGGAGTTTCTTCGTAAGTTTTAACCGAAAGCTGATGAAAGGTTTTAAGGATACAAGTAATGTAATACAAATATGAGAAATATTACAAGTCAAAAAATCATAGGATTCTAAAGCTGAAATAGACTGCAAAGTCCATCTGGTTCAATTGCCAACACTACAGCTCCAAGATACTGCTAAGAACGTAAGGATTGCTGCACAAAGCTAATTTGTGGTTCATTCAGCTCAGTATTTTCCTAGGCAGAGACTTTTGGGCAAGTGTGACGGTAATTTTCCATGAAATGCTTCTCCAGACCTAGAGGGAACATTTGATAACTGCTCATAGATCCATCATTGAACAAGTTGGTAAACACCTCTTGAGCTGATCCGGCCTGCTTTTAGAAGGTCAACTTTCTCCTATATAAACCTACCAATTTAACCAATATTGTATACCTACTTTTTAGCTGTTGGCTCTTGCTAATTTCCACCTGTCATTACAAGACAGAATTTCCACTGAACTTTCCTTCAGCTCTTTTTATTTTTTGCTATTTTCCATAAAAGAAGCTGTGCTTTGATGGCCAAATGCATGCAACCAAATTTTTTCCTATTACATCTAATAGGAAAATGATAGTCATCTAATGACTAATAATGGTAACACCTAATGTTTATTGCATACATACTATCTGCCAGACACTGTTTTAAGAGCTTTACATATGTAAATTTCTGTAATCTTTACCTGATTCAGGTACTATTATTATTCCCATTTTACAAAAGAGGAAACCAAAGCCAGAAGGCTTAAGTAGTTTGTTGGAGGTCACAGGGCTAGTGAATTGCACAGCCTGTATTCAAACATGGGCAATGACAGTCTGACTCCAGAGCCCACACTCTTAACCACCCCACGAGACTGACCAATAACTTTTGCTGGCTAAGAAACTGACACTGTTTTGAACATTACACAACACTGGTCTATTTGAATATAATTATGACTCCCTTAATGATACTTATTTCTGTCATTTTGCCTCTGCTAATGTCTTCATCCAGGCAATTATTTCTGTTTTGACCGTTGCCTTAAGATGCATATGTTTTCATTTGTTTGAATTTTATTTAAGTTTGTTATTATGAATATACACCCAGGGCAATGGCAAGGATTGCCTTTAAAAAGGGCCAATAAATAAATAAATAAATAAGGCCTCCCTCACTTCTTGTATCTCAAAGGACTCTGGGATGTGATACAGCAAAACACTGTTAAAAATTCATACTAGTAACTTGTGTTGTATATTATGCACGGCAACTAAACTTTTTAGTGTCTTGGCAAAGCCCTAGGGCAGCAGAGAGGTACCTCAGAGCACAGAAAGTGCATTTGAAATGGTAATGAGAAGTGAGTCTCGTGACAAAGAGCTAGTCAGTGAAATATTTCTGAGACAAACATATTTAGAAAGGGTAGAAAGTCATTGACTACTGCCATACCACGACCTATTTTAATGTTTTCTTTTTTCCCCCACACTATGCTCAGATGACTTCACAAAGGGCACAATTTTCATAATGCAATAAATGCCAATCCACTTGGAGTTTGATAATAACATGTTGCATTATTAGTACCCCTGATGTCAACTTTGGGTTTCATTGTCTTAAAACAGCAGCAGATCCTATATTAAAGTATTTCCAAGGTTTAAAATCTGTGAAATACTCCTCTGTTCTAAAGAAAATTCTGAAGTTCTTCTTTATCATGCCTTAATAGACTGTAAACCTGCTTTTTCTCTGGACTGGTGGATAAATTGTGAGTGAAGTTCCTGCTACAATGCAATTTCATTGGTACAAAGTTCATTGAGGTCTCAGCTTGTTTGCTAGTGAATAAAATATGATAATGTAAAAGAAGCCACTTCTAAATTTGTAACAGCCATTGAGTACCATTTCCCATCTCACACATATATACTGAAGTGCCCATGGGATACTGGTACAATGAGCTCCTTTAAAATCAGCTGAATTTCCAGATGCTCTACATTTGACTCAGATCTTTTGAGTAAGAGATTAAGAGTGAGAGGATGACTAGGGAAACTCTCAGTCCCAGGTCCTAAGAAGAAATTTAGGTGAGGGGAGGAGGAAGCCTGCAGTGGATTGTGAAACTAAAGAAACAGTCTCCAGAGACAGAGCCCTCAGCAGACAGAAAATAAAGTTGTGAGAATGTTGCTTTGGGAACAAGGTAAACAGACTAGGGACATGCAGATCTTCAAAAATTGTCTTTTACTAAGGCAAAAAACAACTCTGGACTAGCCCTACACTAAATCATCATAGCTCATTACACCCAGGAGCTCAAAAAAAAAAAAAACACCTAAAAAAAAGCCAGCATGGAACTCCAGTGTCTTTTGACGTATATGTGATGCTCTTTGCTCCCCATGAGAGGGCTTGTGGAATTCAGTGTCCAAATTCTGTAAAAATGCCTATGTGCATGAGAGGTCGGAGTGGTGGTAGATAGGCTTCACAGCCTTTTTCCCCTTCATTGTGCAAGTACCATAGGCCTTTATCAATTTGGGAAGAAATGAGGTCACATGAACATGAGTACTCATACTTCCCTAGCACCATAGTAAACACAGCCTTTTCTTGCAATTTGTAGGATCACAGCTTCTCACAACTGGAGTATTCCCAATTATTTCTGGGATCACCAAGTATCTCACATGTTCAAAGCCCATTTTTTCATGGTTTCTGCTCTAAAAACCATGTTAATGGTCACTACATGGCAAGAAATCAAGGTGACAATTTATTACTACTTCTGTTGCCATTGCCACAACTAACAGTACCCCATTTGAGTGGACTGTTTCCCGTGCAAGGCTCCCAAAGTTGCCTTTCCCTCAGTGAACCAAACCTTGCTACTCACTGTGTTACGAGAGCCATACTACGTTCCATGCAGAAAGGGGGAAACTGCCCCTCTCCCCTGTTCTGTGTCAAATTTTGTCACCTGGTCTCTTAAGCAGCACCATTTACGCTCAGTCCATGTGAACACAACTACTTCAACTTATCTATACATGGAACAGGCAGGCAGAGGAGGACATGTGTCATGTCAGACCACATCCTCAGTTCTCTATCTCTAGCCCCAGACATTCCCCACCACAAATTTGCATACACATATACTTCAAGATCTCTGCCCCATTCCCTATCCAGTTCACTAATACAAATGAACTGAGAATTGCTGTATTTCCCCACGCCCACTCTCGTTTTACAGTAAGCCAGCAGCACCTAACTACATAGGTATCTCAAGTTCCATGGAGTCTTCTATGTTTGAGGTTCTGGGGCCAAATGATTTTTCCCAGGTTTTATGTGCTATCTGAGGACACACAAGGAATGAGTATTTAAGAGGAGGGTTTAATTTTGTTGGAGGTGGAGTAGAGGTAAAAAGAGTTTGTGGTGAATATTGCCCAAAGATTATAATTAAGTGACAGGTACCATACAACTATGAGCCCAAGCAGTCCTTTTAAAGTTTCCAGAGTGAGAACACTTAGAGGAAAACAGTAAAGATATCGAAACTGAGCTCTGTATCCACCAGCTTTTGTTGCTTAGTCCCTTTTAAAGTAGAGGCCACTAGTCTTGTATATTATGCCCCTGAGACTAGGAATATGGTGGTTTGAAGAATGTAATATCTTAGAGGACACAGGCTGGGTCTCATGTGTATCTTTCCATCATCCAGCATGCATGTACTCTCAATGAATATTAAACAATAAGGTGTGACCCTCTTAACCATAAGAGATGATTCCTCGTTTTGAGATGATGTGCCCTGGGAATAAAGGATGCTTCCTTCATTTTCCATGGCTGTCAAACTGGCATCTTTCATCAGCACTAAATTCCCTTTTAAGTAGTCAAATGCCTTACACAGTTTTAACAGGAAATCTCTCAGCACCTCTAGCTATTTGTTGAAAAGAAAACAACTCTTTTTTTTTTCAGATACATCTTGCAGAAAACCATTTCCCAAATAAATTTAAAAAAAACGTGATATCACATTTAGAGGGAAATAAATAAGCCCGTGAATCATAGTGCCAGTTTCATGTTTTCCTTAATGTTGCAAAGGTAATTATTTTTGCCATAATCTTCTTCTGGCTGTTAGCCCAGGATGGCAAGCTTCATAGCTGCCTTGTTAACTAAAAGAGAGGGGAGACTTTCTTAAAGCCATTTTTTTCAGAGGATTTGTACATATGTGTGTGGGAAGAGTGTGGGTGGAATCCTCAGGACAAAATTTTCCCATCTACTACTTTCATAATAATTCATGAAAAAAATGAGTTTTATCACTTGTTCTTAATTCAAGCCCTAGAAATATACTCTAATCATCAATATTGTTTCCAAACAACATATAAATATCATGGTGTATGTGAAACCACCAAACAACTTACACTCATGATACATTTTGTGGCTCCGTCCATCTTTCTTTCTTTCTTTCTTTCTTTCTTTCTTTCTTTCTTTCTTTCTTTCTTTCTTTTTGTTTCCTTCTTTTCTTTTCTTTATTTTTCTTTTTTTCTTTTGATTTAGTTGGAAGTCTATGTTGGTTGAATAAGGAGAGGTATAGTTACATACAGCCTGGGTTAGTTCCTTGCCCTCAGCCTCTATGATAATAATCATTTACATTTTTGGTCTATTCAAATGTGTACAGTTCTAAAAAGAACAGTTTATTTGAAAAGAGTCTAATTGGCATGATCTGCCGTTGCTGTCATGCTGAAGTCCTGCTGACAAGACTGAGGTTGGCAGAGAAACAAATAAAAGCAACTGATAAATGTCAGAAGTGAGTTGTAGTAAAACATACTGTTTGTTTAATGTTGATAAAAGGGCAGGTGGAAAGTACATCAAATTCTCTTCACAGAGAGTTCTTGACTCATAAATTGCAAATGCTCACCAGAAATTAAATTTATGTCTTATTTAGTCATGGCTAAAACAATACAATAGCAAGTGTACATGTAGCATATAGCAGGCAATGCTACTATCCCATACTTGCTCCTAAAAAATCTGAGAATTATTTTTAAAATGTGTTTCAAAAAAGATAATATTCTAAAAAATGCTCAACATCTCTAAAGATCAGGGAAATGCAAATCAAAACCACAATGAGGTATCACTTATCTCCAGTGAGAATGGCCTTTATCAAAAAGTCCCAAAACAATAAATGTTGGCATGGATGCGGAGAGATAGGAACATTCACACACTGCTGGTAGGACTACAAACTAGTACAACCTCTATGGAAATCAGTATGGCGATACCTCAAAGAGATACAAGTAGATCTACCATTTGATCCAGCAATCCCATCACGGGCATCTACCCAAAAGAACAAAAGACACTCTATAAAAAAGACACCTGCACCCGAATGTTTATAGCAGCACAATTCACAATTGCAAAAATGTGGAAACAACCCAAGTGCCCATCAATACGTGAGTGGATTAATAAAATGTGGTACATGTATACCATGGAGTACTATTCAGCTATAAGAAACAATGGTGATCTAGCACCTCTTGTATTTTCCTAGATAGAGCTAGAACCCCTTCTACTAAGTGAAGTATCCCCAAATGGAAAAATAAGCACCACATGTACTCACCAGCAAACTGATTTCACTGATCAACACCTAAGTGGACATACAGGAATAACATTTATCGGGTATTGGGCAGATGGGAGGGGGGAGAAGGGGATGGGTATATACATACAAAATGAGTGTGATGCGCACCATCTGGGGGATGGACACACTTGAAGCTCTGATTCAGGGGTGGGGGGAAATGAGGGGAAAGGCAACACACGTAACCTAAACATTTGTACCCCCATAATATGCTGAAATTAGAAAAAAGATAATATTCTAATGTATCTTTAGCCATTATAAATACTTAGGCATAAATATCAGAGCAGAAAAAGGTGGTATTCCAGAAAATAACCCTAAGATAACTCAGTGTTTGAAATGAAAACATTGTTGGAAAAATGTGTGTAAATGGTTGTTAATCAAAGCCTGCTTTTAAATGGAGCCTTTTATATTCAAATTTGAGGTCTGCTACATTCCTTTCTGATTATTCTTAAATTGGCCATGACTCTTAAAGTTTTATCATAAGTTTTAATTTCCTACTTTCTTTATGTCATCTGATGATTCTAGCACTGAGGTCCTTCATGTTTTAAGGATTCCCTTCTGTTGAAATATATGCCTATAAAGGATTGACTTGCAATGTGAATAATAATTTACCTTTTTTACTTGTCATTTAAGTCTGCGTTATATATATTGACTTTTCTTAAAGAGGGAAAACCTGTGAATAGTTAGCTCAGATTAAATGTATTTTAAGTTGTATGTTAATTTTTTAATGCATTAAGGCTCTGAGGTTCTGACTTGATGTATGTAACTATGCTCTTCTTGGAATATTAAGCGAACGTGCTGCTTATCTGATTTACACGTCTTTCAGAAGTAGAAGATATTTTATTGACTTTGGTGTATATCCCATAGTCAGGGGTTCCTTCATATAAAAAACAATAATATGAACCTTGGCTGTTGGAAAGGTCACAGACCTTGGATCTGTGCCAAAGATCTGAGTTTTATTTAGGGCCCCAAAGCAAAACTTTCACACAGAATCTCCTCAGATTCACTTCACTGCAAAATAAAGGGATTTTCACTCCCTCACAGGTGTAGTGTGAGAAGCCCCTTTGTTGTGTGGGGCTGTTTGGGCAGCATTTACACTTCCACATTGAGAACTTGCAAACATACCAGCTAGCAAAGTGAAAGTAATCCAGGTGGGCTTGATAAACATTTTTTAAAAACAGCCTAAAACTTTTAGCAAATTCACTTTTCTTGGCTTGCTTTATTCTTGTAAAGAATCTGTAATTTGGAGAGAACTGACACATTTTGCTGTTGGAAACATTTGTTTTGTTGTTTTAAACACCAGTGATGTAAGAAACAACCAAGAGTTGTGACAGTGGGCAAAAAGTGGGACCTTCACAAATACTGTTCCTGTTAATAAAACTTAGGTTCTGAACTTTTGATGGCAAGTGATTTTTTTTTTCTTTTTGAGACAGAGTCTCACTCTGTCGCCCGGGCTAGAGTTCCGTGGCATCAGCCTGGCTCACTCACAACAACCTCAACCTCCTGGGTTCAAGGGATCCCTCTGCCTCAGCCTCCAAAGTAGCTGGGACTGCAGGCATGCGCCACCATGCCCGGCTAATTTCTTTTTCTACATATATTTTTAGTTGGCCAATTAATTTCTTTCTATTTATAGTAGAGATGGGGTCTCGCTCTTGCTCAGGCTGGTTTTAAACTCCTGACCTTGAGCGATCCTCCCTCCTCGGCCTCCCAGAGTGCTAGGATTACAGGCGTGAGCCACCACGCCCAGCCAAGTGATTTTTTAAATGTTATTTTTCCTTATGTTTGAGAAAATCATTGTATAATAGAAAATGTAGAAAGCACAAAGCAATAAATTTTGAAGATATAGAAAAGTATAAAAATGCAAGGTGGGGGGGGGACTTTTCTCTCATAACCCAGAAGGAACAACTGTTAACATTTTGGCTCATTTTCTTGCAGATTTTTTTATTTTTTACACAATTTCAATATTATTTATGTAATGTTATATCTTGACATTTGATATTTGCCACATGTAAGTTATAACACAAATAAATAATTTTTTGGAAATCATTTTAATGACTCTATTATGGCCCATAATTTACTTAAATATTCCCCCAATGATGGATATTTAGCATGTTTTCACTCTTTCAGCACTCTAAATAACTACATTGAGCATATTTTTGCATGAGTCTTTGTCTACATTTCAGATTATCTCCCTAGTAGAGCTTCCAGCAATCAAATAGTAGGTCAAACTGAATGAACATTTTTAAAATTTCTGCTCTATGGTTTCAAATTAATTTCCAGAAAAACTTAACTAATTTATATTTAAATCAACAGTGTAGGAGAGGACCTATTACTGAATTTTATTCTTTTTGTTAATTTGGTTGGTAAAGGGTGGCTTTGTGCTTTAATTACCATTTGTGTCTGAATAATTTTCAAACTAATGTAAACTCAGTGGCAGACCTGAAGGCCACATCCTGCATCACAGGCTCTTCTGAATGAGACAAGACTCTTTCTTTACAGTAAGAATCGCCTATTAAGTATTGATAGAGGCATGTTTGAATTGATATTTAAAAAGTATATTATGCAAACATATTTTATATAATTTAAAAGCAAAGAATAGTTAATTGGGGATTAGGAAGGCTCAAAAGGAAAAACACTTGCATAATTAATGCTTGATTATTTTTTATAGTTTTAATTGTGGATAATATAGCCCATAGGCTTACAAGTAAGAGTATGCCAAAGTAGTAAACCTGAATTATTTGGGCCTTTTTGAATTGATATTTTCTGCCCAATTTTCCACCTAAAAGTGAATAAAGAAGTTGACTCATGTATGTAAGAGAAACTTACCTATTTCCATTAAAAGAATATCATTCAATCCAAAATCAATGTTTAGGATAATAGTATTTTCCTTACTACCCTGTGTCTTATTACCTTCCCATTTTATCATTTTTAGTTCGGCAGAAGTAACATTGAAGTAATAAGAAAGGGATCTCTGTCCTTTGTAAATTTTAATTTTGGTGAGGCAAGGGTTAGGATGTGAGATTAATTTATTTATAGAATTCCTCAAGTTGGAAAAAATGTTGCTGTAAAGAACAACATGACTCTGACCTTAAAGTGTGAAAAGGTAAGAAATAGTGTTGCACACTACTAGTATTACACCGTAAATGGATTGTGTTTTAAATTTTTCAATTGATATCCTCCTCTTATTTTATTCGGACATGAAAGAACAACTTTGCTGTGGTTGAAAGCATAGACTGTGAAGTCACACAATCACGTTTCCAATTTGGGTGTTGCCCCCTACCAGCTGTGTGATCTTAGAAAGTTTAACTTCTTGGAAATTAAGTTTTCTTATCTGTAAAATGGAAATACTAGTACCTCTTAGGCTGGGTGTAAAGATTATAAGATTATTGGGACTTACGTATAGCACACTTGCCATTGCAGGCTGCCTGCGTATAGGCATATGTGTGGTACTCCTGTTTATACTTACCTGTTTGGTTTTTCCTTCTATCAGATGGTTACTAACCACATCTAATGCTGTTTTTGTTTTGTGGCTCTCCATGAAGTACATGAAGAAAATGTCCAAAGTTGATACAGCAGCCAAGAAAAAGTGATACTGACAGGTCCATGATGTTTGCCTCACTTACCTTTAATCAGCAGAGCTAAATAAGCAGAAATTTTCTTTTAAAACTTTTTAGGAATAAATCTTGACAAAAAAGCAAATTCCTTATAAAATATTTTATTAAATCATGGGTAGCTATTGTTACCCCTACAGTTCATGCAATTAAGCATAAATGAAATAAACGTGAGGGCATGAAAAGAAACAAAAGAACTAAGTCCCATAATGTAGGTCTGGTTAAATAAATGATGGTGTATCTATACAGTAGAACACTGCACTATTAACCATAATGCTTTAGAGGACTGACATGGGACATTTTTCATGATATACTAAAAGCTGATAATAAAACATTATCTATGTGATGATCATAATTTCTTAGAAAACATAATTATATATGTTTTAAATCAACCAGAAGAATATCCATTCAATTGTTTATGATGATTATCTCTCATTGATGAGATTTTTTTTCATTCATTATGGAAATTTATTTTTAGTATAGCATTTTAATATTTTTTCTAAATTTTTGTTTGAAACATATATTACTTTTGTAAATTTGAAATAGTATTTTCAAGAGAAAAAGCTAATTCTACAAGAACAGTATATTCACATACTGCTCTTTTCGGGCTCACAGATAAGAATTACTTTTCAGTGTTTTACACTTTTGCCTTTTAATTTTCCCTTTTGCCTAGTACAAGGAATTAAATGTTAATGATATATCAAAGTACAAAGAAGAAAAAAGTTTGATAGAGTGCTTTGCTCCAACCTTCCTATTTTAAACTGATTTAGAATGATAGCAAAAGAAATAATAAATCTCAGTCCAAGATCTTATGTGCAAATTGATAAACATATTTATTTGTTTCTACATAATTTCTTTGAGGGTCAGCTTTTGCTCAAATGGTTGCTGCCTCATTCCATACGTGACATTCATCTAAATAATTTCTTTGAAAACTTTAGGTGAATTTCCATTTTCACCAATACCTATTGTTCTCTAGTACCAAATATAACATATCGGTTTTTACCATATGATTGAAATAGCGGTGAGATGTGAAGATAACTGAAAGAAAAGCAGCTTAATGTAATAGTATAGGTGTTAGACTCAAAATGATACTTGAACTACTACTAGTATTTACAATGGCCCCTCATAAGCCTTAGTGAGAGGACAAAAGTTATTGCCAATGAGCACTTTCCCACAACGTGGTTAGGACTTGGTCATAAGTAGAGTGTAAGCTCTTTAAGGTTAATTATCATCCATTACTTTCCTATACCTTCCTTGTTGCTATGAAATTCTGGGAACACAAGGAAGCGTTAGACATAAGATAGCAGTATTATAGGCAAAAGCTGTTTTGAATTCAACTTGTTATTGATTCTGGAACCTAGATTCTTTTCTCCTTCTGTTGCCAATGACAAATATGTACTTGCTCCAGGCTTATTCACCTACAAATGTTTCAGTCCTTGGTTCAGCCAATAAGCACTTCTTAAGAGAGGCACAATACTGGCACTTCAGAGTTTACCCAAGAGAATAAGCTATGAACTTACTCTCATGAAGCCTGCTCTGGTAGAGGACATAAGACATACACAAACAGAGCTTATAATGCGAAGCTAGAAAATGAGAAAGGGGGAAACAAGGTTATGTTCAGCTGGTAGAAGCTTGGAGGTAAATCGGGAAAGGATTTGTGGAGAAGTTTCATTTCAGTTATGACCTGATGTACGGGGAGTACTTTGGCATGAGTGAATGGATGCAATGGACACTTGCAATAAGCTCTTTAAACCGTCTCTGGTAAGTAGTAAGTGTTAGCTACATTTGTTAGGATAAAAGGCTTACTCACTCTAACAAAAATGACTCACCAGAGAAGATTATTGCACTCTCTGCGGTGGGTGAGCATATACCTCTGCTGCACCCTGTGGGTGACTATGCAGGGACCTGGTTTCATCTCTTAATGTTGTTCCGTCATCCCCTAGAGTCATTGTTAGCATATGAGTGGTTGAAACTGTTTCTACCACATCCTAATTCCAGCATGTAGGAAGGGGAAAAAGTGGAAGAGTACACTTGTGTTACATTAAGGCTTCCACTGGAGAGTACATAGTCCCCTACGTGAACCAGGGCTGGAAAATGTGTTCTCTGGCTGAGCAGTCACTTGATTTCTATACCTCCATTACTAAGGAAGAAGAGGGGAACAAATATTGGTGGATAGCTAATAGTCTGTGTCCCAGCTATTATTATTATTAAATGGTACATTATTGTCATCATGACGTAAATGTACCCAAGTAATCTGAGACAGCTAGTTCGTCTCCCTAAACAGTGAATTTTCTGCTGTTCAAGTGGCTTAGGCCCAAGATGTTCTTGTTACTATTCCTGTGGAATAGAATTCAAACCATTCCCAAGGTCTAGCTTAAGCTCTCACTGAGTAAATTCCCTTAACTGCTTAAAGCTCATATCTTTGTCCCTAAGTGTCCCTGGCTATGAAGAAATGGGTTATAAAAGAGTGAATTACAAAACCAGTGCTTCCACTTACACTGAATTCTCTGCTTTATTTTATTTTATTTTTTTTATGGCCAAATATAAAGCACGTATTTTCTCTGCTTTTTTGGTGAATGCTTTTCACAATAGAGTGGCAAAGAAAGTTTAGTTTACCTGTTTTAATTATATAGTAAATTCTTCTTTTTGCCTTTTAAAAGTCATTTACTGAAACAAACAAAAAAAAAGACTTCAGGTTTATTTCAAAATTTCAAATAATAGTTATGTTTTGTGAAATATTTTATAGAAAATTGCATGGGTAATAATGCCATGAGAAGTGTATAGCTTTCATGATATGCACCTTTCTAACTGTTCTAATCTTTCATGGTAATCTGAAATGGCATATCATCATATCCCATTATACCAATTGGGAATTTTGAGTGCTGTGAAGAAATGTCTATTTTTAAGCAATGTTTTATTCTGTATCCTGTTGGCATAATGATTTATTTGGGACTCAGAAATGGAAGGACAAGCCACCTGTCTGTAGGGATCACCTGTCTTATGGAATCTTAATTGCAATACTAATTCAGTCTTAGAGTTAGCAAGTCAACCAAATGATAAGTGCAAGATATTGATAAATAATGGATAAGTATTTAGTAAGTCATTGGTATTTATAAATCTGTTTTATCTTAACATATTGAGAAATTTGCAAATTAGAAGAAGGAAATAAAAACATGTTTATGAAATTTTATAAATGAATTATGTGCTATGTCCCAGATACTGTTGTAGATGCTGTGCAGAGTTACATGAAGAAGGAAGATTGAATTCAGCCTTTGGTTGATCTTTGCCTTTAGCTAACAGAAGATGTGTACTTACAAAAGGGGAAACAATTCTGTCAAGGCAATATGTTAAATATAAGTTATATCAGAAGGCAAGAACTGGCCTGTAAGACAGATGTGGCTTTCAGGATATCCACCAACTGGATATGTGACCCTGAGCAAATTTCTCCTTTTCTCTAGGCCTTAGTTTCCCCACTTGCAATATGAAGGGGTTGAATTAAATGGATTATGGTCCCTAACAAATTATGTGAGTATGTGAATTATGTAGCTATATATATAGTATAAACTGCTTACTTATATTGAGAGAATGCAGAGTACTGAGAGAAGACAATACAAGTATGAGAAGTTCACATTCCCAATGATGAAGAGTTTTACTGGACAAAGATTATCCAAGATTACTGAGTGATTGCTTTCAGTGACCTTCAAGGACCATTCAAACACTGAGCTTTTGTGATTATTGGTGAGCAAAAGGTGAGCTCTCTCGTTCTCTCTAAAAATCCTTACATGATCTAAATTGGATGTCATTTTCACATCTGTATCTCTACTCTTGAGATGAATTGGAGAGAACTCAAAATGAAAGGAATAAAAAATGAAAGTCTGTATGGGGGGTGGTCTTTGACTTTAGGTAATTTAAAAAGCTTAATTTACATAATCAGTATAAGGGAAGACCTGAAAGTAATGTATGACTTACTGAAAAGTATAAGTAAAAGCCAAACAGGAAGAGAAATGGGTTGTCTGAGACAGAGAAGAATTGGAATAAAAATGATAGGCTATATGTCAGAGAAGTGAAATCAGGGCAGAACACTAGGACAAAAACACATCTACCAATATATATGAAAAGGGAATGGGGCTAGAATATATTAGTCATATGGCCCAATATAATTCAGATTAATTTAAAAACTGGGAGCTTGACAATTTCATGGGGCTTGTTAGTGAGAGAGGGCTAAGATCAGCAATAGCTAAAGAAGGGAAAGAAGTTTCCTACAATTATATAGACCAGTAACATTTTCCCCCACCCTCTCATGCCTTATGTTCTCTTACCTGTTGCTTGAAGAAGAGCCTGTATTGGTAAAGTTTCATTTACATAACTCTGTAGTAAAGAAAAAATACTAGAGTTTAATGCTCTAGGTGTCAAACCATTGAGACCATCTGATCTAGTGTCAATTCTAAATTCTTGCCTATACCCTGCCAATGACAGGTCAAGTGACTTTAGCTAAGTAAATTTTTTCATATAACAAACAGGAACAATCACTTTGTGTGATAAAATCACCTTGATATTTTTAAGGTGCTTTAGAAATTCTCTAACTTCTTATACCTTCTTTTCTGCTCTGATTTTTATTTTAAGTGACTTGGTTCATAAGACTGTGCAGTGAAAATATTTTAAATTTAGGACTGATTAAAGCACCTGTAAGGTTTGAAGCTCGGATGAATTTCTAGAATCATTTTCATTCTAGCTCTTCTTGATTTTGCTGTTAAGAATAACATGTAGTCCACTTAATCTAAGGGTAGACACTAAAATTTGTGGTTGAATTTTTAAATATCTGTTAGATTATGTGAAATTTATATTGTCTCCTCCGAAGCATGTCATCATTGTGTTATTTTGTCTGACACTGGCCGGGGGTGCATACCCTTGCAATAACCTTACTCTGGGTTGACTGTACTTGCTCTTAGAGAAATTGTTTAGATTTTTTTTAATGTTTAAAGTCTTATAATACCCAACAACTTTTTGTTGTGGACTGACTTGAGCCAATTGTTTCATGCAGAATTCTTAGGTTCTTTTTGGTAAATAACAGTAGCCTCTGAAGAAGTCTTGAGATGGTTGAGGATTATTCTCTCCAAAATTTCATTATGGGCTTATAGTAAAAGAAAATCTCAAGCCAACTCCTGCCATACATATGTTTATTATTAAAACATTTATTGGCAATTCAGCACATAAAACAGTTAACTTAAACTGTTTCATAAGCTCAAGGAAATCCCAGTTGACTATCCTTTCAGGTGCTCAAGAGATTCAGAGCAAAAACTCTCCTGAAGAAGAAAACACTATAGAGCGTATTGGCTGATCTTGTCATATAATAGGCACTCCTAACAGTGAGAGAAGGTGTATGTAGCCACAGTATTGAGTTTAGAGATGGTGTACCCTTGGATGTTGGGTTGTTGAAAAATGATGATGATGATGATAATGATGAAGATGATGATTGATATAACAAAAGTAGCAACTGCATTACCACATTGCATTTGTATTCCAAAAAAGGAAATTTATCAAGGGCAGGAACTTTGTTTTATTCACCACTCTATCTCCAGCATCTAAAATCATGCCTGGAACTTAGTAGGCACTCAGTAAATTTTTGTTGTATGAACCAATGAACAACGGTTGCAATAAACAGTTTGATGAACTGATGAGTCAGGCACTGTTCTAAGCTCTTTAAATGCATTATCACATATGGTATAAATCTATGAGAAAGGCAAGTTAAATAGAATAAAGCATTTACTAATATAAATGTTCAGGAAATGAAGTATACTAATTAATTGAATTTTCTGGTTAACAGAGCATTACACTGCAATTTCTTTTTATTTTAACCCTTTTAATTGCAATTAAAAAAATAATCATTGACATCCCTGCCTCAGTAAATACAGTCTAGAGGACATTCTTGAATTTTTGGTTAGCTGATTCAAGATTTTCCCAGACCCCCAGGTGAAAATCTAAGCATCAGTTGTTTTATGCAGAATCATAAATGAAAGAGGTGTAATACATTAGATTAAATGCATAAATAATGCCATAACATTCTCTAGAAGTTCTTTTTCCTTTTTTTCCCTTGGAGTTGTGGGTGGGGTTATGTTGTTAAAATGGTCTTGTTTTCTTCTCATTCTCTCATACATATTTCATGGAGAGGCAGTAAGTATAGTGGAGAAAGCACACGCTTTAAAATATGAAAGAACTATATTACAGTATTCATTCTCTCATTTAACTGCTGTGTGATTTGGACAAGTTTCTTAACATCTCAGAGCCTTAGTTTCCTTTTCTATGAAATGGGTATAAAAAACCACTTATTATAAGGTTTCCTGTGGTAATTGAATAAGGTCAGGTATGTAAAGCTTCACTCACATAACTGCTATTGCTGCTGTGAGTCTCATCATATGCAATCTGAAGGCAACTTAAAGAATATAACTTGCTTCCGGAACGCATGATGTATGATGCACAAGTAAGAGAATGTTCTTTGAAAATTGGCAGATTTTCTATGGAATGTGTAACAATGATTAATTAGAAAAGTGCTCTGTTCCATTTATAACAAATGACAATGATAAAATACTAATCTAAGGTAATTTTTTGAGTGTTAGAGCAAATGGTCCATTTTATAAGTTCTGTATAGTAAAATGTATTAATTCTGAAACCATTAATTAGTTATTTATAATTGTGAGTACAGTGGCTGGGCTGCATTTCCCTGCTCTGTTTAAGTTGTGCATTGATAAGCAAATTCAGACATGAAGTAAGATGGCAAAGAGCATAAAATATTTGAGAGAAACCAAAGTGTTTTCAAACACTTTATACACACTGATTTACATATAAATAACTGATTTGCAAATTACAAGTCGTTGTTCTGTATTTCCAAAAGCAAGTGCTTAGAGATATTTTATTAGCCTGTATTGAACTATTATATACTTCAAATATTGTGCGTGTGCACACACAGAAATGCATGTATGCATACACATATATACATACATGTGTATATTATGTATTTCTTTTTTAATGATCTATAATTCTTACAAATATTTTGCAAATTGGCCTGAGAAAAGGTTATCTTGTTGTATTTTTTTATTAACACCTATTTTACCATCT
Source organism: Lepilemur ruficaudatus (assembly GCA_963574885.1). Lineage (NCBI taxonomy): Eukaryota > Metazoa > Chordata > Mammalia > Primates > Lepilemuridae > Lepilemur > Lepilemur ruficaudatus. The sequence goes on along the minus strand of CAUYRT010009583.1, from coordinate 18,421 downwards.
CCTTTCTTTCCAGTGATGCCGATTTAACTACGATTTTATGCCCAATGATTGATTTTGTCTTTATGACAACTGTATGATTTTCATCTTTGTAATCATCTCTTGAATATATTCACTAGTTGAATCATTTCCAAAATATTCAGGAAGAAACACAAATATGTCCTGTTCACTTTTAAATTTCAACCCCAATTCTTTTTCATCAACATAGTTTTATGTTTTAAAATTCTTTTACTTATTTTCAAATGTATTTAGCCCCTAAGTAAACTAATTTTCTTTAAAACTGCTTAAAATTTGAAACAAATACCATTTTTCTTACAGAGAAATTTTTCTCTCAGCTGTTTTACTTTCTTTTCTTGCATAAAAATCTTTCTATTCTATGTAATGTTAAAACAAATATTTGCCAAGTCTCTTCACGTTGTTTCATTCAATGATTCTGTTTCATTGAATGATTCACAGTGTCTTAAATCAGTTTTATTTCCTTGAGTACAGTGTTTAGATAAAATTTTCTTTATTCACCTATTCTTTTTTAATTAACAGAGATTCTTTTATTATTGAAAATTACCTCTAAAATATAAAATGCTATATACATACCAATGGTATTTTAAAGAAAAAATAGAATCTATTTAGCTTCTGCCCATAAATTTTCTGGCAACTATTTTAAAGGATAATAGTCATTTAAAATTTAATATTGTCTAGTGTTTTGGAAAGTCACTATTAGAACATTATAATTTGCTGTATAATGAAATCTATGTTGGAATATAAATCCCTAGCTTTAGTAGAGCAACTCAGTTGTGTCTTGATTTTAGGAAACTTTCTTTAATGCATTATTTTATTCCATCAAAGTGAAAATTGTCTTTATGAATGTTGAAAAGCACGATGACTTCCACTGTTTTGTTTTATCATATATTTGCAATTGGACTACAGCATATAATTTGATGAAGGATAAATAGAGAGAAAACCTTTTCTTTTATGCACATTGCCTTCTTGAAGCGTATAAATAAGCATTTCTAAAACGCTGAGACTCTGACAGACCAAAGGTATTGATGTAGTAGCCTGCCAACCATCCACAGCCATGCATAGCCTCTTGAACTCCTCATTAGGAAATAATGAGAGAACAATCATAAATACATTCAATTGATTATGCATTATTACTGATGCTTACATTTGATTTCAGTACCAGTTAGGCCTACTCTAGACTTTTTATTAATAGTTTGCAGCACTTACTGATGGAAACATTGGATATGCACCATCTGGACAGAAATAACTTCTTTGTCTGATTTGGTGAAAATGTTAAATCCTATAAAAACGTGGTTACGACAATGCCGGCATCGGAGGCTACTTTCAGTTTCAGCTCATACCCATAGGACTCAGTTAAGTAAGGAAGGTCAGGAACTGGATCATTCTTGGCCACCAATGCCAATCATATCCTACCTCTTCTCCATTCTTTATCATACCTCTTTGTGTTTCCCCTACTCTATCAGTAAAGGTGTAACCAAGAAAAGAAAATAGAAATTAATACATGGAGATTTAATGTTGGAACTTGGTTACACAGGTCATGGAAGAACTGAGATGCTGAATGAATATGGGACATTGCAGCCACCCAGCTATAGGCTATAGCAGGAAGCCACCACTGCCTCTAGGGTGCGGGGACAAGGGAAGAATCAGCTGACATGGAAACATAGGAATGGGGAGCAAGGATAAGAAGCCGAAGAGGAGGAACATGAATAAGGATCTGAGAGCAAACAGATCCAAAACAAGCACAGCTGCAGTGGGTTTTTGCAAGGAAAATGAGAGAACCAAAGGGTGAATGTGAGTTTGAAGATCTGAGAAGTGAATAAGCCTCATTAATAATAATAATAATGGTGATGATAACAGCTTCCAACATTTGTGGAACACTATTTGTCAGGCATTGTTCCAAGTATATTATACATTATGTTCATTTTATCTTAACAATAGCCTGATGACTTAGGCACTACTATTATCTCCATTGTACAGATGAAACTGGATTATAGTTACTTAGCATACCCAAGGTCACGTAGCCAGGATTCAAACCGAGGCAGTCTGACTCCAGAAATGAAGTGGTTAGCCTCTACGCTATAACTACCTCCCAAAAGGAAAAGCATGTGCTGTTTTTCTCTTGGCCATTACGTCCTTCAGCCATCGACACAATTGACCAGGTCCTAAGTTTATTTTTATGACACTCTAGTAATTGTTAAGAAATAACAGAATCTTTTACATGCATTGAAACTTTCATTAAGACACTTCCTTTTTATTGATAGTAATAGGTAACGCATGCACCTGCTAGAAATTATGTGGGTATTTTTTGAACTATATGAAATTTGCTGTTTTTGTATATCAAAAAAGTTAAGTATTGGCATTTTCCTATAGTTCAACCTAATGTAGATAGTATATAGTAAAGATAAATACCTACATCACCCCCGTTGCTCTGAAAATCACCACTCCCTCCAGTTTCTTAGGTACTTTTACAGAGATATTCTATGAATATATAATCATATATGCAGATATATGCCCCTTTGTTGCCTGAATAGAAGCATAATATAGTCACTGTTCAGCACTTTGCATTTTGCTGCTTAAGTGTCTTACAGATCATTATTTTTAACAGCTACTGAGTTTCTAGTTACACAAATGCACTATAGTGTATTTAATCAGTAAATCTTAATGGAGATTTAAGTTAGTTTCATTCATTTGCTATTATAAAAACATACTATAGTTAATTTTTATGTGTATCCCTTCACACATGTATGTTACTAAAAATAAAATTTGTTTCTCTCTGTGCATTTTTAATTTTGATAAATATTGATAATATTGGACAATTATTATCAAATTGCCTTTCATAGAATTTGGATGAATTTGAATTGCCATTATTGTGCCTTTTTTCTCAAATACATGCAGACAAAGGTGTTATCAAACTTTTGAATTCTGCCAATCTGATAAACACTCCAATATTACTGTATTTTTATTTTGTATTTCTTTTATTATTAATGACAGGGGACATATGTTAAAGATCCTTTACTATTAATTGCTTTGTAAACCATTCATGTTGCTTACTAAATTGGGTTGTTGATCTTTTGTTATTGATTTGTAGGTACTCTTTAAATATTAAGTAAAGTAGTCACTTATTTGGGATTTGATTTGGAAATGCTTGTCCTCATTTGTTGTTTGCCTTTTGTCTTTTTCATGGGATGGTGTGTGCGCGTATGTGGGTGCGAGTGTGTATAATTGTTTTTTTAAATGTTCTATGTGCTTTAAAAATGCCCTTGCTGGCCAAAGCAGACTATACCTATTAATCAAGGAATGTGAAGGAACAAAGTTATATTTTTAAGAGTTTCAAATTTGGCTAGCTCATTTTGGATGTAATTGGGAAAGTTCTAGTGATTTTTCTAATTTTAATCCAAATACTTTACTTCTATCCTTTATTTCAAATTTTTAATTTAGATTTTTAATTCTAAAAATGATTTTGTATACATACTCATTGTATGCTTGGAAAACTGTCATATGAAGTGTATAAAAACATTTTTTGTCACCACAGTGTATTCATGAAAAAGTAAAAATAGAATAAGAAGGATCAATGAAGCCCTTCACTGTTTTTTCAGTGTGATCCCTGTTTCTGATTTGCAGAAACAATTTGGAAGGCTCTTCCAAAAAGTGACTTACAAAAAGTTATCAAATTTTATGATACTGATACTATCAACTATCATTAATCCTACTGACTGAGTCAGTTAGTAGGCATTAAAGTTGTGTGTATCTATAGAAATGTAAAATAAAATCTTCACATTTAGCAATGATTAAGGTTACCTGTTTCTTTTCATTCTTGGCAAACAATATTTTAACAAATCATTCATAATGATACACTAAACGCTATCTTAATTCAGCTTGTCTAAATTTTGTTTTATTATTTATTTATGTTTAAATTGATAGATAAAATTGTATGTATTTATCAAGTACAACATGATGTTTTGAAGTATGTATACATTGTGGAATGGCTAAATCTAGCTAATTAGCATATGCATTACCTCATGTAGTTATCATATTTGTGGTGAGAACACTTAACATCCACTGTTAGCATTTTTCAAGAACACAGTTTATCATCAACTATAGTCACTATGCTGTACAATGTGTCTCTTGAGCTTATTTTTCCTATTTAGCTGTAATTTTGTATCCTTTGTCTAACATCTCCCCACCCCGCACCTCCAAACATCCAGCCTCTGGTAACCTCCATTCTACTCTGTATTTCTATGAGATTGACTTTTTTAGATTCCACACATAAGTAAGATCATGAAGTATTTGTGATTTTATGCCTGGTTTGTTTCATTTAATATAATGTGAATTCATCCATGCTGTTGCAAATGACGGGATGTCCTTTTTTATGTCTGAATGTGTATGTATTAATAAATGCCACATTTTCTTTACCAATTCATCTACTGATGGACACATAGGCATATTTCCTTTGGATATATACTGAGATGTGGGATTACTAGGTCGTAAGACAGTCTTATTTTTAATTTTTTTGAGGAACCTCCATAATGGTTTTCATAATGACTATAGTAATTTACATTCCTACCAACAGTGTGCAAGAGTTTCCTTTTCTCCTTATCATTGTCAACACTTGTTATATTTTGTATTTTTGATAATAGCCATTCTAACAGTAGTGAGGTGATATCTCATTGTGATTTTTGACTTGCATTTCTCTGATGATTAGTGTTGTTGAAAATTTTTTTAATGTACCTGTTGGTTGTTTGTATGTCTTCTTTTGAGAAATGTCTATTCAGATCTTTTGCCAATTTTTAATCAGGTCACTTATTTTCTTGTTATTGAGTTCTTTTAGTTTCTTAGGTATTTTGGTTGTTAACCCCTTTTCAGATATATAATTTGCAAATATTTTCTTCCATTCTGTAGGTTATCTGTTCACTCTGTTGATTGGTTCCTTTGCTATGCAGAAGCTATTTAATTTGATGTAATCCCATTCATCTATTTTTGCTTTGGTTGCCTGTGCTTTTGAAGTCATATCCAAAATGTCATTGCCCAGGACACTCTTATGGAGATTTTCCTGTATTTTTTTTTCTGGTAGTTTTATGGTTTCACGTCTTACATTTAATTCTTTAATCCACTTTTAGTTGATTTCTGTATGTGGTATGGGATCTGTGTCATTCTTCTGTATGTGGATATCCTTTTCTCAATACCATTTATTGAAGAGACTTTTTTCCCATTGCATGTTCTTGGCACTTTCGTGAAAAATGAGTTTGCTATAAATCCATGGATTTATTTTTGGGTTTTCTGTTCTGTTCTATTGGTGTATGTGTCTGTTTTTATGCCAATGCTAAGCTGCTTTGAGTACTATAACTTTGTAGTATATTTTGAACTCAGGTAATGTGATGACTCCAGCTTTATTCTTTTTGCTCAAGATTGCTTTGGCTAGTTTGGGTTTTTTGTGGTTCCATACATATTTTAGTAGTGTTTTTTCTATTTCTGTGAAGAATGTCATTGGTATTTTGATAGGAATTGCATTGCATCTGTAGATCACTTTGCATGATATGGACATTTTAACAATATTAATTCTTCTAATTCATGAACACAAGATACCTTTCCATTTGTTTGTGTCTTCTTCAATTTCTTTTATCAATGTTTTATAGTTTTAATTGTGGAAATCTTTCACCTCCTTGGTTAAATTTATTCCTGTGTATTTTTTGTAGCTATTGTAGACAGGATTGTTTTTTTTTTCTCTTTCAGATAGTTTGTTATTAGCGTGTAGAAACACTACTGATTTTTGTATGTTGATTTTTTAATCCTGCAACTTTACTGAATTCCTTCACTAGTTACAACAGTTTTTCATGAAGTCTTTAAGGTTTTCTATATGTAAGATCATATCGTCTGCAAGTAGAAATAATTCAGTTTCTTCCTTTTGAATTTGGATGCCTTCTATTTCTTTCTCTTGCCTGATTTCCCTGGTTAGATCTTTCTGTACTATGTTGAATAGAAGTAGTGAGAGTTGGCATTTTGTCTTACTCTGGATCTCCGAGGAAAAGCTTTCAATTTTTCCCCATTGAGTATGATGTTAATGTGGGTTTGTCAAATATGGCTTTTCTTGTGTTGAGGCACTTTCATTTTATACCTAATTTTTTCAGAGTTTTTACCATGAAAGAATGTTGAATTTTGACAAATTCTTTTTCTGCATCAATTGAAATGATAATATGGCTTTTTGTCCTTCATTCTGTTAATGTTATGTGTCATGTTTATTGATTTACGTATGTTGAACCATCCTTGTATCCCTGGGATGAATCCCACTTGGTGAATAACCTTTTAAATGTGCTTTTGAATTAGATTTAGTAGTATTTGTCAAGGATTTTTGCATCTATGCTTATCTGGGTTATTGGTCTGTAGTCTTTGAGTTTTTTGTTCGTGTTATGTACTTGTCCGATATTAGTATAAGGATAATGATGACCTCATATGAGTTTTGAAGTATTCCTTCCTCCTTCATTTTTTGGAAGAATTTGAGAAGAATTGGTTTTTATTCTTCTGTAAATGTTTGATAGAATTCAGTAGTAAAGCCATCAAGTCCCGGGCATTTCTTTGACGGGAGACTATTTATTACGAATTCAATGTCCTTACTCATTATTAGTCTGTTCAGATTTTCTATTTATTCATAATTCAATCTTAGTAGATTGTATGTGCCATGGAGTGTATCCATTTCTTCTAGGTTATTCAATTCGTTGGCATATAATTGTTCATAATAGTCTCTAGTGATACTTTGTATTTCTGTGGTATTAGTTGTAATGTCTTCTTTTCTTTTTCTAATTTTATTTGAGTGTTCTCTCTTTTTTACTCGAGCTAAAACTTTGTTGATTTTGTTTATCTTTTCAAAAAACCAACTCTATATTTCATTGATCTTTTCTACTACTTTTCTAGTCTCTATTTCATTTATTTCTACTATGATCTTTATTATTTCTTTCCTTCTACTAATTTTGGGCTTAGTTTGTTCTTATTTTTCTGGTTCCTGAAGATGAAATGTTAGGTCATTCATTTGAGACCCTTTCTTCTTTTTTGATGTAGATGTTTATTTCTATAAACTCCTCTTAGAACTACTTTTGCTGTGTGCCATACATTTTGGCATTTTGTGTTTCCATTTTCATTTGTCTCAAGAAATTTTCAAATTTTCCATTTAATTTCTTCATTAACTCACTTACTGTTCAGGAGCATGTTGTTTCATTTCTGTATATTTGTGAATTTTTCAAAGTTCCTCCTGATATTGATTTCTAGTTTTATACCATTGTGATCAGAAAAGATACTCAAAGTGATTTTAGTCTTCTTAAATTTGTTAAGTTTGGTTTTGTGGCCTAACATATAATCTATCCTAGAGAATGTTCAATGTGCAGTTGAGAAGAATATATATTTTGCAGATGTTGGGTGGAATGTTCTGTATATGTCTATTAGGTCCATTTCACCCAGAATGTAGATTATATCTAATATTTTCTTATTGATTTACTGTCTGGATGATCTGTCCATTGTTGAAAGTGGGGTGTTAAAGTCCATTATTATTATTATATTGGAGTCTATCTCTTCCTTCAGATCTATTAATATTAATATTTGCTTTCTATATTTAAGTGGTCTGATGTTAAATGTATATACATTTATAATTTTTATATCGTCTTGTGAATTGACCCCCTTATCATTATATAATGATCTTCTTTGTCTCTTTTTACAGTTTTTGACTTAAAATCTATTTTCTCTGATATAAGTTGGCTACTTCTACTCTCTTTGGTTTTCCTTTGCATGGAGTATTTTTTCCATCCCTTCATTTTCAGTCTATGTGTGTCCATACAGGTAAAGGTAGTCTCTGTAGGCAGCAGATAGTTGGATCTAATTTTTAATCCTTTCAGTCACTCCTGTGTCTTTTGATTATGGAATTTAATCATTTACATTCAAGGTTATTATTGATATGTGAGAACTTACTGCTGCTATTTTGTTAATTGTTTTCTAGTTGTTTTATAGATTCTTTGTTCCTTTCTTCTGCTTTTACTGTCTTTGTGTTTAAGCGATTTTCTCTAGGGGCATATTTTGATTTCTTGTTTTATAGCTTTTGTGTGTCTGCTAAATGGTTTGCTTTGTGGTTACCATAAGGCTTACAAAATACATCTTATGGTTATAATAGATTATTTTAAGCTGATAATTTTCATCACAATAAAAAAACTCTATGCTTTTACTACCTCTCCACCACCACATTTTGAACTTTTGATGTCGCTATGCATATCTTTTTATATTGCATATCACTTAACAAATTATTGTGTTTATTATTATTTTAATAGTTTTGTCTTTTAACATTCATACTAAAAATATAATTTAATTACCCACTACCATTACAGTACCAGACTATTCCGAATTTGACATTGTACTTTTATGAGTGAGTTTTATAATTTCAGATGTTATTCATTATCATCATTTTCTTTCAGTGTGGAGAACTACCTTTAGCAGGAAGGTCAAAGGTCTGCAATCAGATTAAATTCAAATAAAACTACCCCAAGACATCAAACTTTCAAAAATCAAACACAAAGAGAGGATCCTGAAATCAGCAAGAGAATAGAAGCAAATAACATATAAGGGAGTTCCAATATACCCAGAAGCAGACTTATCAGCAGAAGCCTTACAAACCAAGAGAGAACTGGATGATATATTCAAAGTGCTAAAGGAAAAGCCTGCAAACCTACAAAGCTGTGCTTCAGAAATGAAGGAGAGATAAAAAATACTTTCCCAGACAAACAGAAGCTGAGGGAGTTTATCATCACCAGATCTGGCTTACAAGAAATACTAAAGGTAGTTCTCCAAGCTGAAAGAAAGTGATGGTAATGAATAACATGAAGTCATCTGAATATTTACATCTTTCTTGAGGTTTGGAAAGTTTTCTGCTATTATTTCTTTAAATAAACTCTCTACCTATTTATCATTCTCCTCTCCTTGAAGTCCAGTGATTCAAATATTTTCTCTTTTGATGCTGTCACATAAATCCCATTAGCTTACTTCATTCCTTTTCATTCTTTTTATTTTTATTTTTTTTTCTCCTCTGACTGGATGTTTTTAAATAATCTGTCTCTAAGTTTATATATTCTTTCTTTTGCATGATCAATTCTGCTGTTGATGCTCTCTTGTAGTTTTCATTTTATTCATTGTATTTTTCAGCTTCAGGATTTCTCTTTGATATTTTTTATTATTTCAATCTCTCCGTAAAATTTCTCCTTCTGGTCACTTATTGTTTTTCTCATTTCTTTCAATTATTTCTCTGTATTTTATTTAAGATTGCTAAACTTCCTTAAAACAGTTATTAAATATTTTGGATTCTTTGTCAGGAAGTTTATACATCTCCGTCTCTTTAGGGTCAGTGACTGACACTTAATTTTTTTCTCCCTAGTATTGTCATATTTCTCTGATTGTTCTTGATCCTTGTGCCCATGTATCGATATATGCACATTTGAAGAAGTAGGTAGTTATTGCAGTCTTTGTAGGCTGGCTTTGTCTGGGAATATCCTTAAACAGTAAACCTGTCCAGAGATTCTGGGCAGATTTCCTGGCATGGTTCCTAAACCCAGGATTGCTGTGGCTATTGTGGTGCTGGAGATGCCCTAAGCCTGGGACCACCATGACCAGTGTGGTATTGGGCTGAAGTTCTGTGACTGCTAAGTCTGGCACAATACTAGTGTATATCTGAAGCCTCATGGTGACTGAGGCCTATCTGCCACTGAGTTCATCCAGGGCCAAAGGCTTCTGTAGTTAGCTATCAGGGATGTGGACTGCAGATTGAGTTGCCACACAGGGGCTATGGGTTCTCATCTGGCACCAGGGTAGGTCTGAAGGCTCAGGCCACAGGTATCAGCCTGGAGTCAGGGGCCATGAAATCTGCCTAGTATTGGGTTTTACTGTGGTTGGCCCAATATTAGGGTCCAAGGCAAAGTCCAGTGCTTATTCTCTCTTTTTCCTCCAAGCAGACAGTATCTCTCTGTGCTGTGCTGCCTAGAGTTGAGGAAAGGGTGATGTGGATAATGTAAAATTTGTCCTTTCTACTTGCATCAGTGCATCTTTTCCTATTATTATGCTATAATTAGGTACTATAATCTCTCATCTGGTTTCCTTAGCACATGTGAAGGTATTTTCATGTGTAGATAGTTGTTCAAATTGATGTTTTGGCAGGGAGAATGATTGCTAGAAAGTCCATTCCCACCGTCTTTGTCTGCCCTCTCCTAAATTTGAAAATACTATTTGAGCACTCATTATTACATACTGAGCCTATTTGATAACTGTTAACTAATGTTCATTAGTTATTAGCATTAATACTTTCATTTGCATTCCAAAGCATTTTCTTAGTGCTAACCTAATTTCAATCTGGTGTATGTCCATGATGTCACAATTATCTCCCATAACCATTTATTACTTTATTTATTCATTATGTTAATTCAACATAATTGTATTGAGCACTTATTATATAGGCACTCTCCTAGGGGCTGAAGATACAGCTCCATTGAAGAGTTTATACTCTGGCTCATTTAATGAAGTTGTCTTTTTTATCATCACCACACTCCATTTCCAATATACTATACCGACTCCATTCCTCTCTCACCTATTTTTACTCTTATCATCCTTTGATAAAGTAGTATTTTCATTTTACAATGTAACTCATTGACTCAAATCTCTACCTCATCAAGTTCAAACTTCTTCCCCGATTTCAAGGTGTGAAATACCATCTGTCTCTTCCTTTATCTATTTGATGTTATTTTCTGTGACTCCTCAACATATTTGCTATTGCAATAATTTCCTCAGCACATCACACTTCAAAATTATTCCTCACATTACTCAAGTTATTCTTCTTTCCTTATCGGTTTTCTCCATCCTTCAAGCATGTAGTTGAGTGAGGAATGCACATAATGCCCTGTCTGGGTTCCTCTCCCAGCTCTTACTAGCTCTTAATAACTGTGTAACCTTGAGTAAATTAAATGAGATTAAGCAGCTAGCATATTTCCTGGCACATAGAAGACATTAATTTTTTTTTCTTTTACCCTCACTCCACATGGTTTTTCATGAAGACTTTCCTGAACACACTGTCCTCTCAATTGAAAATATTGCCTATGTCACACAAAACAATGCTGTTTTGCAACAGTGTTTTTTGTAAATTTTTCTCTGTAATTAGATTATAAACATCTTTATGTGAAACTTTTATACTTGTGTATCCATTACCCTCCTCTGCAAAGCACCTATTGTAACACTGAGGATACCAGGCACTCCATAAATACTTGGTGGTTGATTTATCTATATTTGGAAATAGAATAGCAGTGTCAAACTTCCTTATATATATTGGTAAAGTATAATTCTAGGAACGCATATAATTCAAGGACTTGATTCTTCTCTTTTCATCTTATTATAGTCCTTGTCTGTTTATTCACAGATGATGGTATACAGAAATTTAGCAAGAACCATTTTTTGACTCAAAAAAAATCTTTGTTATTGAAAGTCATTTTTCAATACCTCTTAATTGGTTTTAGGATTGTAAAGGGAAATGGAATCAAAACTGTAGTGAATTAAAATATCATAAGATAGAGGAACCAGGAAATTAACATATTTAGTTATAGATTTTGAATGACTTAAAAGGAAACACAGTTTTTTCAAGGGATTAAGATAGGAACTGGGCCCTTATTACAGGATGTCACTTGGGCTTCCATTTAGCCAGTTTCTGGCACATTCATTGACAGGAATAATTTAGTAATCACCAAGTGTAGGAAATAAGGTCCTCTTTGAATCGTAAAGCTTTTAAACATGAAAAATATTATGCATTTGTTTGAGAATGGTGAAACATGTAAACTAATTTCATATTATCCTACCAATTATGAATGTGTTATTTCTGGCAAGCAAGTCTCTTTAAAATTGCATATGCTTAGTTCCTTGCCAGGGAGGGGAGAGAAAAACATTGTCAGCCTCTTTATACTCAACTGGGGCCAGGTGTTGTTCATTAACATCTAAATGGTACAATTACTGCCAATTAAGATTTTTTAAAACATTAAAATCTGTGGGAACACACATCTATCACCTATAAAAATTTTTAAAAATATATACATCTTAGTGCCTTAGGTTCCCACAAGGCATATAGTATAACTTGTAGTCTTAATTACACAATGTTTCAAGTTGCTATTCCTTTGCAAGAATGTCACATATGTGGTTCAAATGGAAAGTAAAATAAGTTGGCTGAGTTTATGACCATAGCCAAATATTGAGATTTTATTACGGGTTATATTGATTGTCAAATTATATTGATTTGTTCTTCACGAAATATTCATTGAGTTCTTTTTGTGTGTAAGGAACTGTGTTAGGTGCAAAGTATTCAATGATGAATGAGGCAGACATGGGCTCTACCCACATGGAGCTTATAGTCTACTTAGGCTCCACAAATAAACATGCAATAAAAATACAAATAAGCACACAAATAGATCAATATTGTTATAAGCACTGCCATGTAAAATGAGAAGGTGCCATTAGAAAACATGATGGGGTGGGGTGAATACAGTTTAGATAAAGTTTGTATAGGCAACATTTCAGCTGAAACCTGAAGGATAAGCAGGTGATATCCAGGTGTAGAGTGAGGAAGAGCATACCAGCAAGAAATAACAATGCTTAGGAAAGATTTGAATCAAGAGCTTGATGTCTGCAAGTTATTGACAAGAAGAATACATACCAACTTCAAAATAGTAATTGTCTCCAAGGAGCAATGGAGAAGAATAGAATTTAGAAATGATAAGAAGGGAAATTAAGAGTAACTATGATGTTTTAATTCTTTTATAAGAGATATTAAGCTAATATAGTAAAAGGGTAACATTTGTTAATTGTCCGTAGTGGATTGACAAATGTTTATTATATTACTCTTGGTATTTTTCTACATGATTAAAATATTGGTTCACTGGACAAAAAATGTGAATGAAAGATGAGAAAGTGGAGTTCAAATTTTTTTTTCAGTAGTATGAACTGGGCTTAATTTGTTATAAGGCAGAGTTAAAACCTTTTGATTGTTGCCGAAATCTAGTCTTTTACTTGAGAGTATTCAAAATCCTTAACTGGTACTAACATCAGCAAAACCTTTTATCTACTGATGACAGAAATACTACTATGTTATCAATAGATTTATCTTGGAAACATGCATATCTTTTTGCTGCACCCTACTTTGGGGTACAACAGGTTGTTTTTACAGTAATAAGGCCACCTGAGTCTAAAACAGTGTGGCTTAGAATGAAACCTTTACAGCTAACTTTATCAGGTAACCAAATCCCTTTTTTAAGAACAACTAAATAATCCCATCCTGTATCAAACACTATTATAACCTAGCTAGCTCTGTTATAATGTTAGCACTTTAATTATGTTTCCAGAGAAAAATAAGTCATGCCACTGTCTCTGAAAACTACAACCAAGTAAATAGGGAGCTTTTGAAAGGAAGTTCTTGAATTATGTTTTAAACCTTCTGCTTTATCAAGGTATTTTTATATCTGGATTGACAAATCTCTAGGAATAACTAGTGACTAAAAAACTAGGGGAAAAAAGTATCCTAAAACCCATCTTGGGCAGCCCCAGGGAACTATGTGATATGGAAAACCACTCAAAGAATAATCAGCTGGAGGTTGTCCTTGTTTATCTACTTCCGTGACTGAAGAGAGAAAGCCAGACCCATCCAGTTCAGTCACATTAGCACTAATTTCAGTTCAACAAATATTTGAGTCATTACCATATACAGAGCACTTCATAGGCTACAAAATTGAATAAGATATAACCTGAATACACAAACAGTTTGAAGTCTACTTTTGGAGAGGAAACAAATACAAATCTAATCCATCTCAGTGTGTGAGTAAGAATGGAAGTGGGCCCAAAGTAAGGTGGCCAAGGAATGGGAAATGACTATATTTCTTTCAATTCCTAAATAAATGGATTCATACCAGACTGATGCCCCTTATTCTTAACCACATACTCATGGAATAGAAACTAGTAGAAATCTAGAAATATTCACTGTAGTCAAATGGCTGTTTTAAACAAGGTAAAATTCATTTATATATGATTATCATTTACAATCTAGGAAAACTTCTTTTTTTCCTAAAGATTCCAATTATAGTGACAAATGTCAAAGTTCCTTAAGTGTAAATCTTATAGTTGAGAATTACATAACTAAGGCTATATTTGGCACTCCAGAAAATATAAGTTGATATGTTATATAGAAATATCATTCTGTCTGATATACTGCATCTTCCATATTTAGTATAATAATGAGCTCCTCCTAACAGAGCAAAATATTCTTGAAATCTAATGTTTGATGCTGGTCCCAAGATAGTGGTACTCAAGGTACTTGATTTAGGAAGAAGAAAATAGGAAGATTATCCTGTGTTTTTAAGTTGAGAAGTCCTGATTTTATAAATTGACTTGGATAGAAAAGTGCATATAATGTAATGAAAAAGGTCATATGGGTCTGTTATCTGTTCCAAAATAGTGATCCCTGGTGGAAAAGCAATGTAGTGCATACCACCATGTGCTGCAAAATGAAAATGTTTTATACCACCATTTGTAAGCAGGACCTGCTGAACTGAATAAGCACAGATGTACTTGAAATTAATATTTAATCTGATACCAAAAGCACTTAAAGGAGTTCCTTATAAGAAATGACTTCTTTCTCACAGAGAGCAATTATGGTACTACAAAGATAACACAAATAAGATTGTCATATTCTCCTTAGGCTTAAATAGTAAGTCTAGAGGTGAAAGTATATTGTTGGCTCCTTTTTTGAATTTTCTTAATATTATTTATTATAAAAAGAAAAGTAATTCTCTTTGTATGTCATAGCATGAATCAAAACTAAAGCTAATAAAGTGACTTTGATTGAGAGACTGTCTCAGTCCTTGAGAGAAGATGAGAATGACTTTTAATTGACATCATTAGAGAACTATTAGAATAAAATAGAACCAAGTAGCCCTTATATTAATCTTTAAAAGCAAAGTACCTATAATCAAGTTACAATTCTGATGTGTTCCTGTTGTTTTGAAAGGTCATTTTCAGATGTAGATCCTCAAAATAAGTTTGCATCCAGAGCCAACTCATGCCTTTCATTTTAAACTGTTTTGGTCTGTGAAAATTTTTAACATCACATTACATATTGAGTACACAGAAAATACCACCTAAATGTTTTAAAGAAGAAACTACCACCTTAGGTTAAAGTGATACTTCATCTCCTAGAATGTTTTTTTAATTAAAAGAAATGACTGAGCCTACTACTTTAATAGGAGGTTTAAAAACAAAGACATTTTGCTAGTAGATATTAACTGGAACACACAGAATGACAAAAACAGGCTATATTACACTTATTGTCATATTTACCCCTAAAATGTTACCTCCCTCTGTAGGGTACCTAGCTTTTTTTTGTGATCAAAATGCTGCATGGACATTGTATTGAGGAAACTATTTTTAGGTGATGGTTCTTATACATTGTGACAATTAGAAGTTATCTACATCTTTTAGTTTGAGGAGATAAAAGGCATCCCTTCCCAATTATTCATTCAAAACTATTGAAAGAACTGTGTATTCATGCATTCAGTATATATTTGCTGAGCACTTACTATATGCCAGGCACTGTGCCATACAATGAGATATAACATTGAACAATGCTTATATTCTAGTGGGAATAAGAGACCAAAAAATGAAGTAAACAAAGAAAAAATATTTAATTAAAGATAAAGTACCAGGACATAAATATACAAGATGTGGTGATATCATTAATTTTATAGAATAAGAGAGGTGAATTGTGGAACCTACTTAATGGAAGTGAAGGTTGGAAAAAGCCTTTATTAGGGGTGATAGTTGAGGTGAAAGCTGAAGTATGAGGAAAAAAAATCAATCGTTCCAAAGATGGTAAGAGTGGAAAGAATTGTTCCAGCACATGCAAAGGGCCTGTGGTGGGAAAAGATGACCCTATCTAGGGACTGCAGTAAGACCAGTGTACCAAAAATGTGGTAGACTAAGGTGAGAATGTCTTAATAAGAAACTCTAAGCTAAACAGTGGCCAGGTCCCATAAGGTCATGGAGGCCATGATGAAGAGTTTAAATATTTTCCTAAATGCAATAGGAAGCCATTGAAGAGGTTTCAGCAAGGGGTGGGGTATCTAATGTTTTTAAAAGATTACTCTAGAGCTGATTATTGTACAGGAAATAGATTGAGGGGGCTACGATTGGACATGAGGAAACCAGGAAGGGGGCCGTTACAGTTATTCAGGTGAGAAATGACAGTGGAAACAGAAGTGGTTGGAGACAAGGTAGATTTCTGAAGGATGCAAGTAGAATTTGGTGATGGATTGGATGTGGGAAATAGCAAAGAGGGAGAGGTCTGGAGTGATGCTATTTTCTTGCTTGAGCAACTGAGCACCTTGTAGTGTTACCTAAATTAGGTAAGGAAAACAGCATAGTGAGAGTAGGGGGATCGAGAGTTTTAGGTATGTTAAATGCATGTCTATGCGATATCCAAAGTACATATTGAATTTCAGCTGGATACGCAAACCCGGACTCGAGAAGCACTTGAGTTAACCTGCAACTGACTGGGAGGAGTCAACAAACAGCAGCATTTAGAGTCATCACAGTTCCTGATAGTTGCTGAATGGTTACTCCTTTGGAGGGCCCTACTCAAAATATCAGCACTACTTCAATGGTGTTTCAACATAGTAGATACTATCTCCTGACACTGCCTTGAGAGAATGTTGCAGAAGATGACTGAGGTTTATTGGGATGCAGAAGGTTTTTAGAAAACAGTCTGGATTATACAGTTCCATTTAAGAAAGCAGATTTGGGTGGGCTTTCATAGTCCAGAGGGAAGTTCTCTTGCAAGAAGAGGAGGAAGCTGTAAAGGGAAGAGGGTTTCAAGAAAGAGGGGGTGAAAGTGCTATAAACGAAACTTTGAGTCATGTCACAACTTTGCAGAAATCCAGGCCTGCTACTAAATATTTATCTGTAAATTTTTCTGAGTTCCTTTTTATTAATAAAAATTGCAAAATTTAGTGAACCTTTACCATATGCCAGGCAGCATTCAAAGTTCATTGCATGAACTAACTCATTCAGTTCCCTGCAGAAAGTTATGACATATATGTTATTTGACCACTTTTACAAATGAGGGAACGGGCACAGAGAGGTTCAGTAACTCCTAAATTAACCAAGGTATTATTAAGTAGTGTGCTGGGATTTGAACCTTGGCAGTCAGTTTCCAGAACCCATAATCTTAACCACTGCACTATACATTTGAGTGTAATATAAAATTTAATTATAAATAGCTTTTTGTCTTTCTAATATTAATAAGTAGGTTTTTTAACATGAGTACCAGTGACATCTTAATATTCATTATTTTTTATCCTATAAGCTCCACATGTTTTATGGTATTGAGAATAATTATGATGATGGTTCTATAATATTAAGATATCTGCTTCCAGTCTACATATTCTGTGATTTTGTTCTATTTTATTCCATTTTTGTTTTCTTCTCATATTTCATAGCCTTTTGCCCTTTTAAATATAGTGACAAGAACAGTATTTACTGATCCTCATAGAAACCACTACCCAATTCTGCAACCCTGTTACATTGACCATAATTTATTGCTGAGGTCTGCCATCTCAAACTCTTCATCCATATTTCTCCCATAAGGGAAAGACTATAAAATTATTTTATCACCTGGCACATTTAATTCCAGAAACTTGCATCTAATAACATTGTGGTGAACAATTCCAGCAGCTGTTTTGAGGTTCAAAGCCATAAAACCCCATAGAGAAAAATGAAGTGTGTTAATTGGCTACTCTATATATTATAATATTTGTTTCTTCAGTGATATGGTTTTAAGTTAGCTTAGCCATATGTTAAGGCCCATGTTTAGAAACCAGTCTATTTTCAAACTAACAGTCAAGAACTGTCTAAATATAGATAAAATCTTAATAGACTGAAATGTATAAAACAAAAAAAAGATCTTTTATTAAGTTTAAAATGTTAATGTCTAGTTATTTTTTTTAGCCTCATACTACTTAAAACTCCTTGAAACTTTTTTATAATCAATTGATTTTCATCTTACTAATTTGGAAGTGCGTTGCTTTTTTAAAATAAAATTTTTTAATCCTAGGGAAACTTTTTTATTTCCTCATGGCCGGTTCTCATCTATTATTGTGCATATGGGCTTGCCCTTTTCCTTTTGCAAATGGATTACTTCTCTTTTAACAAATGTGTTCCCAATTTTCATAGAAAATATGAAACACTTCAATTCATGAGTGGATTATTAAAATTTGGTATATGTTTACAATGGAATATTACTCAATTTTAAGAAATGACAGTGAGCTAGCACCGCTTATGTTATCCTGGATTAAGCTTAAACCCATTATTC
>CAUYRT010009582.1:0-28904 GCA_963574885.1 Lepilemur ruficaudatus | reverse complement strand
CTAAAAATATATAGAAAAAATTAGCTGAGCATGGTGGCGCATGCCTGTAATCCCAGCTACTTGGGAGGCTGAGGCAGGAGGATCGCTTGAGCCCAGGAGTTCGAGGTTACTGTGAGCTAGGCTGACACCATGGCACTCTAGCCTGGGCAACAAAGTGAGACTCTGTCTCGAAAGAAAGAAAGAAAGAAAGGATGAAAGAAAGAAAGAAAGAAATAGATGAGTAAGTAATAAAATTTGAGCTAAAAGCTCAGAGGACTAGCTAATGGATTGGACTGGTGGGACTGGACAGGGGGAGGAGACTGAGAGAAAGAAATCAAGGATGGTTCTAGGTTTTGGTCAGAGCAACTGAAGACTGAGAAGGAGGAATGACAATGGGTGAGTAAATAAATCAGATTTCAGAATAAGTTTGCATTGCCTAGTTGAGATTTAGATGGAGATGGTGAGTAAGCTGTCAGATTTATGTCTGAAGCTATAGGTAGAGGAGCTTGGTGACCTTGAGGAAGTTATTTAATTTCTGTAAGCCTATGTATTTTCCAACCGGAAAACAGACCTATCTATTATTACTGCTTATGTGATGTAAGGGTTAAATCTGGTAACACCATAAAGCACTTTAGCTAGAGCCTGGCACAGAGTGATGCTCAAGGAGTGTCTAAGTATCCCCATTGAGAGACAGTGGAGGTTCCTTGAAACTAAAGTGGCCTTTCCAAAGCTGTTGAGCAGCGAACCCCAGAATTGAGATTTGAGTACCAGTCTACGCTCTTTCTACTACACTACTGGCTCAATTGGAAATAATACTTACTGACAATCCTCTGCAACCAGGGGACAGGAGATCTTACCATAATATCAAAGAATATAAAGGGCTGTAAACCCTTAGAGTGTTTCCATATAAAGCGTCTCACATGCTACTCCACAGAGCTGTGATACAGGGAGGAGGAAGGCATAGGTTATGGACCTGGTTCAGGTCTCAGATTATAATTTGCTTTTAGATGATTCAACATGACAGCAGATATGGGATCATTATTTTAAAAAGGGTAAAATTATTAAGTGTTTACTCTTTGGCCTTCAGTAGCAACCAAATTCCATTGGTATACCTACTTTTTTAAAAATGTTCTTAAGTAACTTAAGCATCTGCTTTTCCAGTTAAATAATTATCCTCCTGGTAATTACCATTTTCTGATACTAGTCCTGAACTATTAGCCTTCTTATGTCCTTCATAAGACAGGATTACTTCAGCAATCCTAGAGTCTTGTTGATTTTGTCTACCAAAGAGGAAAAGAAAACTATCCTTCCAGTCAGACTAACTACCACTGTTCACTCTTGCAATGGAGAGAATGTGCCTCATTTTCCTGTGAAATAGACCTTAGATCACAAAAGCTTAGATCACAAGATCCTGTTCCCTTAGTCAGAACAGGAAATGAGCTCTTAGAGACCCTTGGGAACACTAATTACAATAGATTAATAATTTACCTTTAACAGTTTTCAGCAAATATTTATTGAGAGAAATCTTATCAAAATACCTGTAAACCCTTGCTTCTGGTTAATCCTGTCTACAGCATGTTTAACAAACAGGTGCAGCTTTAATAGCTTCAGGAATAGGAAGCTTATTATTCAGCTGCCATCCACCGAGTCTAGGATGCACAGATGAAGAGATTCTGCCCTCAAAGCACACCCTGACAAGTGGGCGATACAGGCAAGGAGGAGAAGAGATATACAGTACAGAGGGATCAACAGTGTAGCAGATGCTTAAAAGGTAACAGGTTGGAGATGCAGAAGTGGGGCAAGCCTTCACCGGGATGAGGTTGTCACCAGGGGTCAAAGAAAGCTCTCAGAGAATGGTAACTTGTATTGAAAAGCAGCGGTCCCCAACTTTTTTGGTACCAGGGTCTGGTTTCATGGAAGACAACTTTTCCAGGGACGTGGGGCAGGAGGTGGAGGGGGGCTGGGATAGGTGGGCTGAGCTCAGGCCGTGATGATGTGATGGGCAGCTGGGGAGCGGCTGTAAATACAGAGCAGCTTTGCTCACTCGCCTGCTGCTCACCTCCTGCTGTGTGCCCCGCCCCCCAGTTTCATGGAAGACAATTTTTCCACGCACTGGGGTAGGGTGGTGGGGTGGTGGTGGCGGCGGCAGAGCTCTGCGGACGAGAGGGTTGAGGACCACAGTTGTAAAGGACAGGCCTTGAAAAACCAAACCTGATACAACCTGTATTTTTTAACTGTTTTATTTAATAGAAATGCCGTTTTATAACTTCTATTCATTTACTCAACATTTATGGGGACCTACTCTGTGCTCAGCTCTGGCCTAGGTCTTGGGACTGCAGCAGTGAACTAAGCACATCTTTGCTCACCGTCTGGAGGTAAGACCCACACTAAGGAAGGAAGAGTAGGGGTGAAGAACCATGTGATAGAGAAAGAGTGGTGTCTGTAGCAGACCTGGCCCAGCCCTAGGGAGAGATATTAGCAGGCAGCTGAGCACCTGCTGCTTACCTGGTTGGTGGGTTTTGTCCCTCTTGCAGAGTAGGAATCATTCTCACAGCTATTCTGAATCCTTTGGGTGCCTAGCCTGGGGCCAGGGCACATGGTCATCAGCTCCGAACCCACTGCCTCACTGATTGGGTTCTAGTCTTTCAGTCTTGGGAAGGCACTTCTGAATCTTGACCATTCTGAAGATAAATGATCAGTAGAAATGCCAGGGAGAGTTCTGATTAAACTCTCCCAGATAGCAGTGTTTACTGAGTGTTCATTAAAGTCTCATCTGGTTAAGGAGGACATGAGACTAGAGGTCCTGAGATCACTTAATTTCACACTGAGAAAGTTCTGTTTTTACACCCCTCAGTCTAGCCAGCTGCCTTACAAATGCCCGTCATTGGTCATGACAGGACAATTATTCACTGCGTAATTTTTACAGAAGGTGGGTAATTTTTACAGATGTCCAGGATAGTATATTACAGACTCTGCAACTTACCAACTTCCACCTTACAAAATCAGATAGATATAACTAAAGCCCTTACCTTAGCCAGAGTAAAAGCAGGTTAATTCTGCCCACTGACAGATGGCATTAATAGTAGCTTAAAGACTGTGGGCATTTGAGTTCCTGATACAGTTGTACACTTAATAAATGCCTGTGAAATTCATTGAAAATAAAATCTGGGAGGCCAAGGTGGGAGGATCGCTTGAGTCCAGGAGTTCTACCCTGGGTGACAGAGAGAGACCTGTCTCACAAAAAAGGGAAGGAAGGAAGGAAGGGAGGGAGGGAGGAACAGAAAACAAAGTCTGCTTTCCAAACCCCCAGAAATAAAGATACAGTATCAGAGCTAGACAGGATCTTAGAGGTCATTTAATGTAGGCTTTGCCAACCCATAGATGTTAAAGCTTCATCTGGTGTCTTTAACCAATATAGACCTTTTATACTTTTGTCAACCTCTTTGATTTTCCTGGAACCCCCATCAAGGAAGGTACCTGTGTTGATGTTCCCACCCCACATCCCTCTCTTACTGCTCCCCACATTTACATAGTGGCTTCAGTGTCAGCACCCTGCTCTGGGTTGGGACTTTACAGTTGCAAAGAAATAACAAAGTGGCAGAATAATGTGAGAACATTCTGGAGTGATTTTAATATTTTATATATTGATAAAGGTGTGGAACATACAGGCTATGTATTTGTCAAAACTGTGGAATGGTACACTAAAGATTTGTGAATTCCATTGTGCAAATTTTATCCCTATAGTCTAATATATTGAATAATAATAATATGCATGCTGAAGTATTTAGAGATGAAATATATTGATGTGCACGAATGTATCACATGGATTGATGCATGGACAGAGAGATAGATAGATGGATCCTTATGTGAGGACCGCAAATATGGTAAAATGTTAATTGCGAATTGTGAATCTAAGTGGTTACATGGATGTTCACTGTATAATTCTCTTAATTTTACTGAAAGTTTTTCATAGTAAATCTAAATAATTCATAACTTAATAATATATAAAATACTAATAAACTAGTTAATAAATACATTGCTTAACTAGTAACTAACAGAACATTTAAAATTTTTCATAGCAAAATGTTCAGAGGGGGAAAAGTGGCAGAATGTTTCTTCCTAGGCCAACTCAGTCATTTTACAGATGAGAAAACTAATGCTCAGAGAGCGTGTCTGATCCTATTATTCCACTGTTTAAGATCCCTGAAAGCTCCCCATTCCCTTTACAATAAAATCCAAGCTCTCTGGCTTGGCACACAAAGCACTTCCTAACCTGTCCTCTGACCTCTCTCTGACCACATCTGCAATCCTCCAAGCACAAGAACAAAACTGGAACAAGACACATGGGCAGCTGAGCAGCCTAATAATTTGGTGCCCTTTCAATATGATAGTATTTTTAAAACTAATTTTTACTTATCCAAGCAATATATGTACATAGCTTAAAAGGTCAAGTAGTGCCAAAAGGCTTATAACAAAAAAACAGCAGTATTTTCATGCTGCTCTGCCCCACCCCCCACTGCCCTATTATCCAGAGACAATCACTTCCAGCCTTTTTTAGCTGTTTCTAATTGCCTCTAAGTTTCTGGGTTTGCCATTCTCTCTCTAGTCATCAAGTTAGATATTATCTATAGATTTCCTTTCATTGTAGGTGAGGCTATTAGTGCTCTTCCTCTTCCTCTGCCCCTTCCCCCATTCTCCCAACATAGTTGTATCATGCGTTTTGGTCAAATCTGTATTTAGTGCTAATTAATGTGACTGTAAACACTGTTTGCTGATGAATCAAGACGGGTATTGTGATTACATTTACTTTCTTGCATATCTTTTAGTTTCTCTTGAATTTGATAATTGCCTGTTGGCCAGCATGATCACTCACGCCTGTAATCCTAGCACGCTGGGAGGCGGAGGCAGGAGGATTGCTTGAGCTCAGGATTTCCAGATCAGCCTGAGCAAGAGTGAGACCCCATCTCTTTTTTTAAAATTAAAGCAAATCTAAGTAAAACAAGATAATTGACTGTGTTTTTTTCGTTTGCCTTAGATTGTGTTGAACCAATTTTAAGTGTTCTCATACTCACCAACAGCTCTGTAAAATGCTTTTCAATAAAAATTTTCAGAAGAGCAACCTCTTAGATCATATAGTAGTTCCATTTTGTTCCTTGCGGTGCATCCTTCCAGAAGCCCTTCATCCCATTTAATTCACATGGGCTGCTTTCCGGGTCTGCCACCCAGCCTCGGCTTACCTGTTGGTCTTCGAGGACTTCCTTTGGCCATCATCCTGGAGATGCCCTTTTCCCTGGATCCACTGTGTTCTTTCTTGGTTTATTTCTTCATTTGGTGGAACATATCATCCAATCATTTCCTGAGAAAGAGTTTGTGAAAAGAACATCTTTTTGTGATGCTGTGTGTATAAAAACTTGTATATACTATCCTCACCCATAACCAAAGATTGGTTTTGGTGGGTAGGTATAGAATTCTAGGTTGAAAATCACTTTTACTCAGACCTTTAATGGCTTTACTCAGTTAGCTTCGAGCTCTCAATGTTATTATCCAGTATTATTCTTTTCCCCAGTCCTTTGAAATGATTTTTTCTTTTCTCTCTGAAAGCTTTTTCTTCCTCTCTCTGAATTTTTGTTGTTGTTGTTGTTATTGTTCTGGTTTCTAACTACCTTATTGGGGGATTTCATCACACTTCCAGTGATTTTTGTGTATCTATTATTTATAACTTAAAATGAGGTACTTAAAAGCTGTTTGGAAGCTATTTATATGTGGGTGGCCTTGTCATCTGGTGGCCTTCACTGTAATAAAAGCAGATGGCCAGCCAACTTTTTCTTTTAGTATCCCTAAATTTTAGTGTAGGTAGGTCTCTTCTCTGGTCATGGTCTGTGATCCGTTTCTCCAGAGAAGGATCAACAGTCTCCTACAGGAGGAGGGGAGGGAGGAAGGGAGTACCTTGAACCTGGCAGGGAAGGACACTGAGTTCTTGTTTCCCCCTTTTCACATTCTAGCACCTCACTGCCAGCTCTCCTTTGTACAGTACCTGATTGCCCAAGACTTTTCAGCTCAGCTTCTCCAAAGACTCTCATTTTCCTGCCTTGTAGAGTAGCTGGGAACTTAGAGAGCTAGCTGCTTCTTGGACATTCTTAAATAATCCCTGTTTTCACTCCTTTGCCTGGCCTCTGCCTTCCAGGTACCTGGAGCCACCAATTCCTGAGCCTCCTTGCTGTTCAATGGAGTGAGTCAGCTCCTTCAGATTGACACAGCCCTGGGCAGGTACTTTAGTGTGACCTTCCTCCTGTTTGGTTCAGAGTCACAATTGTTCCCTAGTTTTACTAAAGATAAACTCCATGTTTCTGATTCTTGTTCTTCTTGGTTTAGGGTACTTTTTGAGGAAAATGGGGAACAGAACTATCTTTACTCTGCCACCTTAAAACTGAATGTCTTCCAAAGTGATATTCTTTATTATTTGTTCCGGAAGTTTTTAGAGGAAAGGCTGGGTGCTGTGTGGGGATGTGGGGAAAGGGTGGACACAAAGGAAGAGAAGCTGAGCTCTGCCCCTGTTAGGAAGTTTTGAACTAGCTTAGGCCAAAGGGGAATGTATGGGCTTACATAACCAAACCCCTGAAAGGACAGGGCTAGTCAAGTGCCCAAACTAGGCACTGGATCCTCTCAGGATGCCCTCTAGCATTGGTTCTATTCTCTAAGTGGTGAGGAACAACTTGGGCTGACATTAGTACATCAGAGAGGAAAGAGTTGTTTTCACCCAGCTATTGGAAGAAAAACCTAGGGAAGTTGTTTGACTGCCCCACCTCCCCCCGAGTTTGCATCATAGGTTCACCTCACTGTGGCCTGGGAAACTCCATTTGGACCACAAGAGTGAAGGAAAAAAGTGGCAAGTCCCTAAAAGAAGGGGAAACAGCATGAATGTTACCTGGGGGCATCATTGGTGTCCTGCTTATTCACTGTATTATTGACTGACAGATCAGCACTGCCCCTAAAGGGACTTCTCCTTGGATGAGATGGCTTGAAAACATAAGGTTCATTTATTACTTCATTCCCCAAACATCTATGAGCACTTACTGTATGCCCCTGGGTACTGGGAATAAGAAGATAAATAAGATCCAGTCCCTGACCTCAAGAAGCCCACAGTCTAATTGTCAAGAGAGCCATGTAAACAAACAATTGCAGTACAGTGTTGTGAGTGCAGCATTCTAGATGCTTAGAAGACAGAGAATGAAAGGAGGCTGTAATTTCCTCTGCAGAGGCAGTGTTTTGGAGTAATGATACAAGCTGGGTTTTGAAAGATGTGAGTTTACCAACCAAATAGGAAGGGAGAAGACATTCCAAGCAGAGGGGGAAAAAACATGTGTAAAGCCTCATTTATTCATTTGTTTGACAATAATTTATTGAGGACTACTAGATACCTTGCACTAGATAGGCCTTGGTGATATAGTCTGAACAAAATAAAGTCTCTGTTCTTGAAGTTTGCAGTATGATGAAATCAGACAGCCAAATTATCAAACAAATATCTAATTACAAACTGTGACAATTGCTATGGAAGGAAAGTAATAAGAGTGGCAGGGAGTATGGGGGGAGGGGTCACAATGTGGCATATTTAGGGAACCAGAAACAGTTCCATGTGGCTGGATAGGAGCAAAAGGTCCAGCTGCCTTGGACAAGGTAAGAAGTCCATGGCTCCATTTTACCCTTGGCCATACTTATAAGTAGTTCTTCAACCCCTGGACAGAGAATTATGAATTCTAGAGTTCCTTCCTTCTTTCAGCAAGTGTGGCTTATCTGAGAATTTCAAATTCCCTTTTGAAAATTATAGAGATTCTACTCAAACTTAATCTGTCACATTGCTGCTCACTGCGTCTCTCAACATGTTCAAGTCCATCTGGAGGTTCTCACAATCCTTCAGTGTTTTTTTTTTCTTTTTAACTTCTCCAAACAATTTCATGTCATCAGCCACCTTCTCCAACTTAAGTGTTCACCTCTTCTTGCTGAATGCATTAAGCACAGCAACATTTGGAGAGATTTTTAAAAGTTGATTTTGGATGTACCTTCTCTTCTAATATATAAAAAAAAGGGCTAGTGTGATTGTGATCCCCATTTAGCTATTGTGATTCCCATTTAGCAAACCAACGATGCCAAGATTTGTCCTTGTGCGTGATATTGTCAAGTTGTGGTGAGTCACTGGTCTGTCCCACAAAGCACTGGCTTGCTGGTAATGCCAGGTTGGATTCCTCTGATTCACACGCTTTAACATCTGTAGGGTCCAGATTCACATTAACAGAAAATATCCACCTAGAGCAGCCTATTAAATGCTTCACCTAGAAATGATGCCTGGGGCATCCCAGACCAGCTACCAAGGACTCTCAGCAAAATGGCCAAGTAGGTATTTGTCTTTGGTGCCTTTTCATAGCCCCCATCTTTGCCCCTCCTCATGTCATTTCTCCTCAACTACAGCTTTTATGCTCTCAGCTCTAGCAGAAAACTCCTTTGGGGGCAGGACGGAGGCATTGAGAGAGATGAAGAGAACTGTCTTTGAATGACCCTGACAGTAAATAATTGTGTCTAGGAACACATGAATGTCTATGCACCTGCACCGAAACTGTTCTTATGCATCTTGAAAAATGCCCTTGGAAGGAGAAATGAATCTGTGGGAACAAGATAAGGGAGGGAAGAGGTTCAGAAAGGATGCCCTCCGAAGAGAGCCCTGCTCTTGGGAGAAGAGGAGCCATCTACATTTCTGGGTACCAGATAAGGCTAAAGTTGATAAACCACCTTGTAAGGTTTTTGGAGTCTTTGTACTTCCCCAGGTTGTTATTTTTGTTGTTCCCTTCTGTTTCTCCATGGTAATTAGCTCCAAACAAAGCCCTTAAAATTGAAAGGGGCTATGTGCTTATTTTGGTGCACAGCAAGAAGTATATTCCACCCCACTTCCACTCCTGGAGAAAAACGAAAACCAATAATCTCTAAAGCAGTACAACCCTTTTCACCCCCAAGTGCTCCATGTTTTAACATGACCTTTCCTTCTTTACCCTTAACCCAAACTCCCATTTTGGTAAAACAGGAAGAGGGAGTACCTGGACCTCCATGGAAAAACCAAGGAAGACTTCACAGAAGAGGAAGATACACATGAGCATTGTAATTTGGCAACATCATTAACAAACTATTTGCATGATGTATACCCACTGTGGAGCCCAGGCTAGCCATCATGGAATCTCCAGGGCAAGCATCATTTTCCAAAAGGAATAGCTACTTTCTATTTAGTTTTAGAAGAAGAAGGTAGGGCAGACCCATTCCCAAGAGAAAAATATCCAGTGAAAGAATGTTTTAGAGTCAATAAATCCACTTTAGAGCCCATGATTTCCTTGCATTTTCTCCTGTATGTGATTATATTAACCAGACACAAATGGCAAACACTTCACATTAATGCGTGCAATTTCTGTTCCTTTTACCTTGCCAAAGCAAGTGTCTGCATATTTTCTCTTCATTCTGTCAATTATTCAGCATCAGTGAAAAGTACTCTTGCAACACTTTTTACCAAAATCAGATTTCTTATGTCACTTTCATACATAATAGGAAAGGAAGGCCCTGAATTATCCCATCAGAAGCAGGAGATTCCTTTCTTCAACCCTATCACTCCATCTCTAGCCCTAAGCATTCTTGTAACCTAACCACACATTTATCTTCCAGTCTTTTAGGATCCTGCCATACACATCCTCAAGGGACGCTTGAAGAACACTTTGGCTCCCATTTGGCACCCCATTTCCTGCTGCAGTTTCCCTGCCCTCTGTTCCTTGGGTTTGGGGCCGATGTCTGGAAGGAATTATGAGGCTATGGCCTGTTTGAGGGTGGAGCCATATAGAGTTGTGGTTATGAGAGTGTCCTCTACCTATATTAGAATCTTTGTTGGCCAGGTGTGGTGGCTCACGCCAGTAATCCTAGCACTTTGGGAGGCTGAGGCGGGAGGATTGCTTGAGCTCAGGAGTTCGAGCCCAGCAAGAGTGAGACCCCATCTCTACTAAAAATAGAAAGAAATTAACCAAACAACTAAAAATAGAAAAAATTAGCCAGGCACAGTGGCACATGCCTGTAGTCCCAGCTACCTGGGAGGCTGAGGCAGGAGGATCGCTTGAGCCCAGGAGTTTGAGGTTGCCGTGAGCTAGACTGATGTCATGACACTCTAGCCCAGGCAACAGAGTGAGACTCTGTCTCAAAAAAAAAAAAAAAAAAAAAGAATCTTTGTTGTTTCTTTCACTTAACAGTAGTATTACTTTGAACAAATATCTAGATTCCCAAAGCCTGTAAAAATAAGGATCATAGACCCTTAGCATGGCCAGGCTGACAGTAATACAAACCTGACTTCTGCTAATATAACAACTATTAATAATGTAATAATCCCAAATTGCGCACCTCACTAATAGGGCAAAGATAAATGGCAGTACTAATCCTGAGTGGGCATTTTACCAGAATGTGCAGATACCACTTTCAGCCAGATAACACCTAATAGGTAGAGCCAGATATTGCCAGCCAATAAGAGGCACTCCAAGGCTTTATTTTCTTAACATGGAAAAGAGCCAGCCTGTGGTTTTGGCTTTAAAAGATGTGGTAGCCAGTCTCAAGGTGTCTCCCCCAATGATGCCCACCCTCTAAGTATTCATGCCCTTAGGTAGCTCTCTCCTATCAGAGTTGGTCTATGTGATAGATAGAATATGGCAGAAGCAATGGAACATCACTTCCAAGGCTAAGTTATAAGACATTGTGACTTCTGCCTATTCTCTCTTAGACTGCTCTTTCTGGAGGATGCCAGCTTCCACCACTTGACACCTTGGGAAGAAGTTCATGAGGCAAAAAACTGAGGTCTTCTGCCAACATCCAGCAAAGACATCAGTTCTTCTCAACAAGTGGGATCAGGAACCACTCTTGCCAAGAACCATGAGTGTTGGCCATCTTGGAAGCCAATCCTTCATCCTAATCAAGCCTTCAGATGGCTGCAACCATGGCCAACATCTTGACTGCATCTTCACGAGAGACCCTGAGTCAGAAACATCTAGCTAAGCTTCTCCCAGATTTCTGACCTTCAGAAAATGTGAGATAATAAATGTTTATTGTTTTAAGCTGCTAAGTTTAAGGTAAATTTGGGGGGTATACAGCCATATCATACAAAGCTAATACAGAACACTCTCTCTCTCAAACCCCAGGCCCTAAAGCCAAACTCTGATATATCTCTGACCAACAGTGAAAGAAATTTCTACTCAGAGCTCACTCGGTGGTAATAACAGTACCTATCTCATCAGGTTGGGAGGATTGAGCAGGATAATATACGGAAAGTGCTTAGCATGAGCCTAGTACATAGTAAGCACTCAACAAATGCTATTTACCAATATTATACAAAAGCATAGCCTGTAGACGCTTGCTCTAGATGTTGATGTCTGGGAGACTTAGTGCACAGCATAATGAATGAAGACTTGGTGTTAAGGGCACAGAGAAGGAAATCCTAAGGTATCTTCCCACTCCCAGTAGCTCATAGGGAGCAAGCTTCTAGCTGCTGTAGCCAGGGCTGCCTTCCAAGGGAGCAGGAGGAGCAGGTCAGAGGAGGACCATCCCCTTTTCTTGGTCCCTAAATTGACTAAAGCAGTATGTAAAAAGGTAGAAAAAATGTGCTAAGGAATGACAGGGGGAAAAAAAACAAAACAGGGAATTAAAGTGGTAGAAGTCATGTCTATCTGCTTCTTCACTTTGCCCTGGGACTAACTTGTTTATTTTCAGTTTTCACTGAGCCAAACAGAAGCTGTTCTCAGAAATACTCCTAGTATACACAACAATACACTCTACAACTTAGAAAAAGGCACGGATCTATTGTCTCTGCTCGCCGCCCAGGCCATCTCTGGTATGAGCTGTACAGAAATGTGTAGGCTCTGAGGGTTGCAAGCCCAGAAGGTTTATTACAAGGCATTCATTGTCAGG
Organism: Lepilemur ruficaudatus; assembly: GCA_963574885.1. Taxonomy (NCBI): domain Eukaryota; kingdom Metazoa; phylum Chordata; class Mammalia; order Primates; family Lepilemuridae; genus Lepilemur; species Lepilemur ruficaudatus. Next base: position 16,955 of record CAUYRT010009582.1, on the reverse strand, counting down.
GAAACCACACCTGAAGGGAAAGATAATTTTTGGAATACAAAGAACAAAGGGAAGACTCTGATCTGAAAGTTTGTCAACTATGTGTCAAACTAAAGTGATTAGGCAGACAATAAATTGAAGAACAATTGACAACCAAGAATGGTCAGGGACAGACTAAAGTAAAATGGATCAGTTGGAGCAATCTTAGAACAAATGTAGTGAATGTGGTTCATATACTAAAGAATTATTCTTAAATACAGTAGATATAAGCTTCACAATTTTTATCTATTTTGATCACTGTTATATTCCTAGTGCCTACATTAGAGCCTGGCACATAGTAGGTGCTTGATAATATTTGTTACATGAATGAATGTATGCATATGTGACTCAACATAGCTTAAGAAGTAGGGGTAAATTTAGAAAGACTTATTACTTAAGTATACACACTGATTTATTTTAATTTATACAGTTATGATTCATACTTTTTTTAGGGACCATCTCCCATATAACTCTATAGTCAATGTGCATTATGCATTCCACTTGGAGACTTGGTCAGGTTTCAAGTTCTTCCTATCTCATAACTTTGAGCTCCACGCACTAGTTAGACAAATTAGAAAGAGTGTTCTGGCTCTATAGGCTGTAGAAATAGAAAGGAGAAACAAGCTGGCTGTTAAAAATGTTATATAAGGAAATTATAGCTCAAATTCACAGGTCAGCAGCAACATATTAACATAGAATTCATTGTCCTTCAAGGATCATAAGCAACCATATCTTTAAGGGATAGAAATACTCAACTGGCTGTCTAACATATGGTTCCTCAAATGATTTTTAGAGAAACTGCTTTGATAAGACCAACTGTTTCTCAGCCTAAGACTCTATACAATCAATACATTTCTGTTATTTTACTTGTATGAATAAAAAGGAAACCCAAGAAATTTCAATATTTTCTCTGCTATTCCTGGTATGGAAAAGAGAAGTGAACTCTACTTGTTGGACTAGAATTCCTTAGTCTCTACCTTTAGGACTTTGAATCATGTCAAAAATCTCTTGCTCAGTAAGCAAATCTCTTTACACAAGGAGACACGGCAGCATCTTACCTGACCTTAAAGTTCAGGTCAGAGTCCAGGTTGGACAGACGCTGCATTTACCCATCGATTGTCCACAGCTGACTTAGTTTTAGCTTCCTCAGAGCTTGACTTGGGAACAGTACTGTCAGCTGGAGCCATTCTGTGCCGAATGACAGCCATCTGCTTTCCGTGTGCCCTTTCTGTTTGGACAAATAAAAACAATAACCACACATGAAAACCCATTAATTCACAATCCTTCAAAGACAGCCCCACCTTGGAGGAGTAACACCTCTGACAGCAATTCTTGGATATCAAGAATGGATCACCTAGAGCAAACCTTGGAAGTATTTGAGAATGTTTGTGCATTTCTAACAGGAAAAATGCTCCCAATTCCTTTTTTGGAAACTTTTATCTTCCCATCTGTCTGTAATTGGATTACTCAGATGATGCACAAAGAATGAGTGAGCAACTATTTACATGAACCCGGGCTTAAAGCATTAAATTTTGACCATATTGATACTGGTTTAAAATGATGTATGATTTGTCATAATCCTATTATTATTCCTATTCATAACATGTTTCCTTATCTTCAAAGATAATCCACTATTTAAGTATTAGGGGTTTGGGAGTGGTAAATAAAAGAAATGAATTAAATTTATTCATTCAGTAAGTAGTATTGTACCTACTATATGTTGGCCTGGTACCAGCAGAGGGATGCAGGGGTGATTTTATATTTATTGAGGGTAATGCCTGTGACTTTTTTACTTTCTTTCTCATTCAGAAGGTACCTGCATCTATGAACCTATCAATTAATTGATTTCTAACATTATATGCAACACTGTACCAATTTGCACTGTAATTTCTTTAAGGCCAGAGTTTTACAATGCTTATATCATACTATGTGCATTATAAGTTTTGGCAATTATCCTGGGGCAAATAATTCCCCCCCCTTTTATTTTTATCAGGCAACACCACATTCTATTTTATTCACCTTTTTAGTTCTCCCTTCTGTCAAACATTATTTTGTCAAAACGAATATAACCAGAAAGTACATATTTTGAGAATCAACGTTATGGTTGTCACAGTGCTATAAAATTTGCCATTTCAACATTATTGATGAAATAAATAACAATGGTTGAGAAGCAGCCAGTTTCTTGGGCTTCTACGTACCATTACTATTTAAACAAAAAAAAGCAGGTGGTGAGAAAGTTCTAACATCAAAAAGGAGAATCACAAAGGCAAAGGTTTACAGCTTTGATCCTGCCCTGCCTTTGACAAATCTCTCTAGAGAGCAAAGGGCATGAGGGTGGCTACTGCTTTAAAATAAGCCTCCCTAGAACTATTATGAATGCAGGGAAGAGAAACAGATTTCAGTATACACACATACCCGTACACCCACATAAATATACACACATACATATACATGTGTGTACATACATATATGTATCTACATTATATAAAATAGCATATCCAAGGGACAGTAATGGGGAGGTGTAGGGGAAGCAAAGAGAAACTGTGAATCTCCTCCCACCTCAGGACTTTTAAAGTTTCTACTTGGCTTTTTGAACTAAGCACCTCACTGAAGGGGAAAGTAGTCAGAAAAAATTCACACCTGGTAAGCCTATTTTTTTTTCTCTTAGTTTGTCTACCATTAAGCAGCAGAACAGGATGGAAACTTTTTTCAGATAAAGGGTGGGTTAGGCTGGGTGTGGTGGCTCATACTGGTAATCTCAGCACTCCGGAAGGCCAGAAATTTGAGACCAGCCTGGCAACATAGCGAGAGCTACCTGCCTATGTGCCTGCAGTCCCAGCTGCTAAGGAGGCTGAGGTGGGAGCATCCCTTGAGCCCAGGTGTTTGAGGTTGCAGTGAGCTATGATCATGCCACTGCATTCCAGCCTGGGCAACAGAGAGAGACTCTGTCTCTAAAAAATTTAGGGCTCATAATTTGGAAAAGAAAACAAAGGTACATTGAGGTTTTTGCTTATTCCAGCCACTAAAGTGGAAGTGTCACGAGTGTATAGACTGGCTCACAGCCTTAACCCCACAGCTATGAGTTGGTCCTCAATAAATATTTGTTGGTTGAATAAATGGATGAAGGATCAATCAATGAGATCAATGAATATGGAGTGTTTTCTACATGTGGTAGAGAATACAGGAAAGTATAAGACATAATTGTTGCCTATAGGAAACTTTGTAACCAGATAGGAACACAAAGTTAACAATCATAAAGTAATTGGGAAACAATATACAATCATGGCAATTATGAAAGTTGGGTTATGAGTAGTTCTGTCTGTGATGTTCCTGAGGTGCTTGGAGAGCAGAGAGATGATGCTGAGGGTCTTAAAGAACTGATAGGATTTAAATAACCCTGCCGACTTACTAATTCTACTTCTCCATGTGGCACATCCTCAGAACCTCTGGGGCTAGTTCTAATAATTAAAATGTTTTTATTTTCTTAAATTCATCTATTAGATCTACCTGTAGGAGCAGCATTGTTTTCTTTAGGGGTAGAAGAAGGAAGACAGAGAAAGATTTTACATTATAGGTATGGTGACCATATATTTGGAGTGGCAATTCCAGTGACACAATAGGACATCATATTTGAAATTGAGACTCCATAGAAAAATCTGTGCTCGATAAATACTTGCAGTCCAGGTGCCATGGCTCATGCCTATAATCGCAGGCCGAGGCAGGAAGATCGCTTGAACCCAGGAGTTTGAGGTTACAGTGAGGTACGATTGCACCACTGCACTCCAGCCTGGGTGACAGAGTGAGACCCTGTCATTTTTTCATAAATAAAAACATATATTAATATATTAATACATACACATTTGCAAATTATCTGATACAGATCCCATGGCTCCTGTCTCACTTGCCACAAGTAATGAGTTATTGTGATATAAAGTGGACTCCAGTTCTTTATTGAGTACTTTAGGAAAGTTAGCTTTCAGAGAAAGCTTTGCTGAAGACTTAAAGAAGGATTGGGGTTGGAAATTAATCTCCGGGTAGCCCTTAGCAGCTTAAAGTCAAAAGATCAATGGATGGAATGCATCAAAGCTGTTTTGTTTGTCTAATCTGAATGGAATGAGGATGTAGACCTGAACAGACAGTGAAGGATTCTCTAGCTTCTCAGAAAGAATTTGTGATACCATCATACTAATGCTGCCATACCTATACTCTCCCGGGAAGTTCATGCATTATTTTTGCAGAAATATGCTTGAATGGCAAAACATTTTTTTTCTTCTTTGCTGGCCTCTTGCTTGCTTTCTTCCTACACTGTTCTTAAATCAGGCTTCAGATAAGGTGAGTGTCTGTTATCTGAAGAACAGGCTTTGCTGAATTTAATGGAGAAATGGGGTCACACAAAGACTTTTGGAAGACACTGAAAAGTGTCCTGAAATAAAAGCAATGTACAGCATGAGTCTCTTCTAAAACTCTTTGTGTTTTATACTGCTCTTAAAAAAAAAAAAAGACAAATCTTTTGATTGAAAAACAAAACAGCCAGGCTGAGCAAGATAGCAAGTCTTCATCTCTATAAAAAAGTTTTAAAAAATTACCTGGGTGTGGTGGTGCATGCCTATAGTCCTAGCTACTCAGAAGACTGAGCCAGGAAGATGGCTTGAGCCTAGGAGTTTGAGGTTGTGGTGAGCTATAATGATGCCACTGCACTCTAGCCCAGGCAACAGGGTGAAACCCTGTCTCAAAAAAAAAAAGAAAAGAAAAAGAAAAAGAAAAGAAAAGAGAAGAAAAGAAAAGAGTAAAGAATAAAGAAAGAAAACAGAAAAAGATATATAACAAATGCACAATATAGCCTATTGAGTCATTATAAGGCAAACACCTTTGTAACCACTATCAGGACCAAGATACAGAAGAACTCTGCCAACCCAATCCCCACCCAGGAACTTCTCAACATGCTTATTCCAATGGCAACCTCCTTTCTCCTCAAAAGTAACTACTATTCTGAGGATTAAAGCAATCCTTGCTTTCCTTACAGTATTATCACCCAAGTGTAATAAAATATCCAGTGTGTATTCCTAGATTGTTGTTTTATCTTATTTATTAAAAATTTTCTTTTATATCTCTTAAGTTCCTTTTCTACTTAGGATGCTCATGAACTACAGCATTGGTCACAATTTCCAGCCTTCTTCCCTAGACAGTGGATATCAAAGTTAAAAAACAAAACCTTAAAAAACAAAAAAATAAAACTTTATTGTAAGACAACACATAGATATGGAAAAGCACATATTTTAAACAAATTACTCTGAGTTAATAGTGATATTTCCAATTCAAATTCAGCACTACAAGTTTTTTTATTTACTCCCTCCTATATTCAGTGGTTCACACCAGAAAATCCTGGTACTCAAGGGCAGAGATCAAAATGGAATTAGAATACCCGATAATTGCTGTTTACTTTATCCTGTATTACTTACATCACAGGCTCAGAAAAATACAAATGCAGTTACTGAAAATAGCTAATTTTTTTCACATATTTTTCCCCCAGCTTTAATAGTTGTACTGTATCGACATTGTCAGATGCCATTACATACTACACTCTCTCTTCTAACCCTTATTTAGTCTCCGTCCTACAAGTAATTATTTGTTTAATGCTCACAAGCAGTCCTTATGTCAATGTCTCTACTCATTTTGGTTGTTAAAAGTTCATTCTCTAGTAGATTCTTCGAGGGAAGAAAGTGAGAGCAATATTCTCTGTGTTTTTGCATGTTGATAAATGCTTGTGCTTTCTATACTTGAAGGTCAGCTTTGCTGAATATAAAATATCTTGGCTCACATTTGAGTGTCTTAAATATGTTACTCCATTTTTGTCTGGCATGAAGTATTGTTGACAAATTTGATGGCCTGTGTTTGTTTCATAAAATTGTATGCTCCTTTTGCCTAAATGCCTAAGGGATTTTTTTTTCTTTTTCTTTAAAGTCCAACAATTTTACTAAATTATGTCTTGGTGTTGGTTGTTCTGGATGGATATTCTCAGATGCATGGTGTGCTCCTTCAATGTGTAATTTAAATTCTTTTATTTCAGGAACGTTTTCTTGAATTATGGTATTTAGCATTTGTTCTCTTATTTTGATTTCTTTCGGGGGGACTTTGTATTATCTATATGTTGGACTTTCTTTGTCTCCAATATTTCACTTTCTGTCAAACTGTCTCTATCTCTTACCTTTTTGACTTCAAAAATTTTTATTCTTTTCACCTTACAATTCTCTTATGATATCTGTATGTTTATTCTCTTGTGTTCTTTTCTAGTTAAGACTTTATTTCTGAAATATTTTCTTTTCAGTTCTTAGGTCTACCACCTCATTTGTAAGTTTTAAATCTGATTTATAGGTTTTTCCATGTCTTATATTTTAATATCTTTTAGCCTATTTTGAAATTAAAGGTTACAATTGACCTGTTCTGTGGACACATTTCCAGTGTGCTCCCATTGTCTAAAGTGATGTCATTCTGCTTTTTGTTTTTGTATAGCAGCTGATTTGTTGCTCATTTTTACGTGAAAAGAGTTTTTTTGAACTTTTAGAAGGATGCATGGTTGAGGGTAGCTTTGCTAACATCAGAGAGCTCCTTCTTCTGTTGTATTCATGAAGTATTAAAAAATTAACTGCTTGCTTTTGAGATTCTGTGGCCATGGATGTTCTTTCCTTTGTCTCTGGTGTCTTTATCTGGATCAATTTTGATTCCATTGCCAGAAGTTTGAGTCAGGCTCTATTCTGGAAGGGAGCCCTGGCTCATAGGTTTTATAAGTTCATTAGGACTAAACTGTTCTAGTCCCTTCCATCCTCACTGTGGACCTCTTGTACTTATCTGCTATTGTGGTGGGAGAAAATGCCTCCCAATGTCAGCTGCTATTCTCAAATTGGTCTGTTGTACTTTCCAATTACTAAATAACTGTTGGCTATTTTTTCTACTCTGTTCTCAGGTTCATCAGGGGCCCTGTTGCTTTCCTCTGCGTCCCCCGCCCCCCACAAGGTGGTTCTTGTGGATATTGGCGATTTGCACTCATTTGCTTGGATAGTAGTCCCCTCTTATCCAAGGGAGGTATGTTCCAAAACCCCCAGTGGATGCCTGAAACTGGATAGTATCAAACCCTATATATATATATACTATATTTTTCCTATAAATATATACTATTCATTTAATTTATGAATTAGGTACAATAAGAGAATAATATAGAACAATTTTAACAATGTACTATAATAGAAGTTATATGAATGTGGTCTCTTTCTCTCAAAATATTATCGTACAAGCCATGGATAAGGGGGGAATTACTGGTATTTCAGGTTTCCGGGGATACCTTATCACTGGAGTTTATTGTAAATGTTTTTGGTTTTGCTATCTAATGGCTCTATTTGTTATGTGGGGATTTGGAGATATTAAAAAACTATGTTACTGCTGCCAGGCCCCAGAATCTTCTCAATCCTAATACATTTTTTAGATATATATTTAAAACACAACAGAATGGTCCTGAACACAGCCCAAAAGAAGATGGCCTCCTGACACAGCAAGTTGCATCGTAGATCTTAGAACTAGACAAAGCCTCAAGGGATCATCTGGTTCAGCTCCCTGTGGTTAGGCAGGAAAAGCACCATCCTAAAATCAGAATAAGTAACAGGAGCCCTCAGAAATAAAGTAGGAAATAGTACCTATTATTGTTTAGTAGTTCTAAAGTTTGGTATTTTCTTTTAGTGTTCATACAATTAAAAATCTAACTGTATAAATATAGAATTCTAATTCAAATTAGAATAAACACACAAACAATTCAAAAGTACAAACATCAAGTTTATGTTACATTTGGGTATGGATGAGTGTTGAAATTTTTATATTAGTTATAGTCATGAATTGGAAATATTAATTTAAAATGCCTGCCTTTTAAAACAAATCTGAAAATCAGCTAAATGCAACATCCAATTCAACTAGTTTGTGAATAGCATTATGAGTGAGCTAAAATATATTAATGCAAATTCTTATAAGTTAGCTAGGGAATAAAATCTCTGGTGGTGGTAAAATATTGAACTAACAAATGATAGGATTTTTTTTTGAAGAAAGACAGTTCTCCATAATAACAAAAAGAAATAATGATAACACAAGATGAAAATAACCTAAAAGTAAACAGAACATGTCACTAATAGAGTTCTTCATTATCTAGTGTAGCCTGTAATGGAGAAAACGCAAGTGTAATTCTGTTATCTTACCATGGGCAGTAGGCACACACTGTAAAATCCATCTCTTCATTTTCTGGTTGAAAAGATCATTGTAGAAAAAGCCTGCCAGGGAGTAGAGGTCATGCTGATTTATTGGCAATTAAACCTGCAGGATTTCTGCACTCCCTTCAAAACAAAGTATCTGAGGCTATTCAGCCAAGATGATTACATAGTGGGCTATCTACTAAAACCCAGGAGTCTTTCTGTTAGTGCACAACAGATACAATTGACTTGGCTGTATTTAGAAAATTACTGCTATTTTCTGTGCAGATTTTTGTTGTATCTTCCTCAAATCTCCTCGGCCCAAAGAATTACCTTGTTAGTGAATTTAATAAAGCAGAATCTTACCAAGCAATATATAATTTGGCTCAGAAGTATAAGAACTTTATTAAAAATACTAACATGGACTCACTTAAAGTAAGTGAATGTATTACTTAATCTATATGATCTGTCTCTGGGTGCCTCAGCCCTTCCTTTTGGAAATGTTAGCTAGTTTGGGGTGATGTTTTTGGAGTCTGATACTCAAAATTAAGTATACATTTCATGTCTAAAAACAACTCAAGTTACTTAGGTTAGCTGTTTAAAACATGGATGCCATTTACAAATAGACATTTCCACTTGTCCGAAAGATGGTGACAGGCAAGTGCAGGAGCTGGGAATGATGGAATCTCAGCAAAACGGGTAGGTAGGAAAGAGGAAGAAGGTAGGAATAGGGTGAATGAGGGTGGAGAAAAATCATCAAGTCAGCATTTCTGCCTCTGCCCAACCCCACCTGCTAGAATGAATCTGACTCTACCTGAGTAAGTTATTTCTAGAAATAGGAATTTGGCCATTTTGTGTCGTACATTGTACCTTACACAGGACCACTTGCCTCAAGCACTAGCCTGCCTCTACCATTCCTAGCTTTTTCTTCCTCCCTGCTGGCCTGTGTGGCTAAGGTCTCATTTACTCATCCCATCCATCCATTTAATAAATATTTATTGAGACTTTAATATGTGCCAATTACCATTCTAGCATTCCCTTGCAATATACCATGTCTTTGTAATATATATTTTTTTATATTTAGGAAAAAATTTAATAAAGTACAAGTCTTTCACACTGAGATGTAAAAAGTCAATAGTGAAATAATCAAAGAAATGAAAAATGAAATAGATCAAATGTGCAAGGGTAATAATTCATTAAGATCATAATTCTCTACAAATAGATCTACAAATTCAATTCAATCCCTTCAAATTCCCAACTGTCTTTTTTATAGAAATTGACAAGCTCAACTTATATTTTACATGTAAATTGAAGTGAAGCTGAATATGCAACACATGTTATAAAAAATAATACTGGATGACAAACAGTTCCTTGTACCAAATCTTACTACAAAGTTACAGTAATTGAGTCTGTGTGGTACTAGCATAAGATAGATTTATGTTGATCAAGAAAATAGATTTGCATGTCCAGTAATAAGTATCTTAATTTACAATTTAAGATTGTAAAATTGATTTAAATTGATTTTGACAAAGTGGCCATGAAAATTCAATGCAAAACACACTGTTTTCAACAAACGGTGACAGAAAAATTTGGTATCTATATGAAAAAGGATGAAGTGGGACTCCCAACTCAAATTATTATCAGACGGCACTCTAAATGCATTAGGTACCTAAATTGAAAACTAAAACTCTAAAGTTTAGAGAAACATTAGAATATTTCTTTGTGATCTTGAGTTAGGCAATGATTTCTCAGACTACATTAAAAGCACAATTAAGAAAAAAATATGAATTATACCTCATCAAGTTTAATTCTTTTGCTTCAAACACCAAGAAGAAAATAAAAAGAAAAAAAATCAGTAGGAGAAAATATTTCAGATTATATATTGAATTAGGATTTAATATCACAGTGTATTTTTTACTTGTAAAATTTTAAATAAAAATTATATATTTATTTTTGAAAATATGGACTATAAGAAAAAAATTTCAATACACATATAGGAAAATATTAAATATTTGTTGGGATTATATCTTTTCACCTCTAATTTTTAAGTTAAAATATTTCAGGCATAAAAAATATTAAAGATTAATAAAACACTTGTGTCCATTACACAGTTTAAAAATAAAACATTACACAAACTGCTGAAGGCCCCTACCCAGTTGTATTCAATGGCTTCACTGTCGGGAGACACCATGATCGTGAAAGTTATTTTTGTTTTTTACCACATGTTACATAGTATACTTTTACTATGTATGTGTGATATATAGGACTGTTTTACGTGTTTTTAAAACTTTATATGACTATCATTCTGAATATATTCTTCTGCAATTTGCTTTTGTTGCTCATCATTTGTGAGATTTATTTATGTTGATGTACATAACTCCATTTCATTGATTTTAACTGTTGTATCATAGATATTCCAGGGATGAATATGGCACAATTCATTTATTCTTTCTCTTATGGATTGGCATGTAAGTTGTTTCCAATATCTTGCTGTTAAAAACATGGCAATGACCATTCTATTCCTGTCCCCTTGAACAGGAGGGGGAATTTCTCTAGGTTATATACTTAGGAATAAAATTGCCAAGGCAAAGGGTGCAAATTACCTAGATATTACCAAATGGCTCTTTGAAGTGGTTGTATTAACTTATACGCCTGCCAGTAACGTTAGTGTAATGTATTCTTCACATTTAAAGAAATATGTACACACCCACACTCACACATGTGTTGTATGTATATGGTGTGGACTTCATGTGTATGTATCAGGGCTCTGAAGACCCAAAGCTGGATGTTCCTACCAGGATCTCTTTTCTTTTCTTCTTTGTCCTGACCTACTTCCTCTCACCTTCCTATCCTTCAAGGCCCTGCTCACGTCCCTCAGGAGACCTTGCTTATTCTGGGTTCTGTATATTTCTCCTTTCCCTGACTTCCAAGGCCGCCCCTCACAAATGCTCACGCGGAGGCATGCATTTGGTGTTTCAGGGCCCATTCTGTGGCTCCACATCGTATAATCAGCTCCTCAAAGGCAAGAGCCATTTTGAATGCCTATTGGCATCTCCTAGACTCCAGAGTCACATTCATGGCGAACTCATCATATTCTTGATGAGGTTGGCAAATTGTTGATGGACTGAAGACATTTTCATTTTCCTCCCACAGAGAGGTCAGGTCATTCTTGAAGCAACTTCTTAGGAAAAGCTATTCTCGCCCACACTGGTAATTCCTGTATCCAGTTAGGATGCAGATCTACACACCCTTTGTTCCAACAATTTCATTGCCCTGTTATACATCCTAAAGAAACTGCTTCACATGTGCTCTTGCTTTCCTCTCACATCCTCCTCTTAGTAAATTCCCAAGGACAGTGATATGCACTTAGGCTAATCTGCAAACCACGAGGGATAAGACTATTCTTTGAAAACCACAGCCACATAGGTCAGCAAATACAGGCTCACAGTTCATCTTTGTTCAGCTTAGAAAAAATCTATTATTGAGAGCCTTCAGTCTCTTCAGTTACCCAAGTACATTACATTCCTGGGCTGGGGTCCCTGAGATGTCGGGATTCTCCTATTTTCTATTTTTAGGTATTGTTTCTTCTAGTCTTCTCTAATATCCTGAGCAACATACTCTTTTTGGCATGTCTACTTCCAAACCTTATTGTGTTTCTCTCAACAGGATATCAAATATTCAGATTTACTTTCTTATCAGCTTTTACTGAATCTCATTTTGACAGCAGCATGGTGTAGTGAAAAGAAAGCAGGCTTCAAAGTAGATAGAACTGGGTTTGAATCTCTGCTCTATCACTCTACTGTGTTATGTTAGACAAGTTACTAAAGCTCCATTTGTCAGGTAGGGAAATCAGCACCTCTGTCTTATGGCTGTTGAGAGACTTCAATGGGATAACACAGGTTAGGTGTGTTTATCATAGTGTCCTGCACATAGTAGGTGCGTCATGAAGATTAGTATCATTTCTTTCAGTCTCCTTCCTCCCCCTGAATTATCATCAGGTATTTATTTCTTAAGTAGAGAGAGTAGGAAGTCACCTAATAACTGGAAAGCACTCTGTCACAGCCTGCCCAAAATAGTCTCTACTCCTACTTGCATTCCAGAAATTCTACTACCAATTATTATAATTATGTTGGGCTCTTAGTTGACAGGAACTGAAGTCCCTCTCCACTGTAGGCAAGTTTATGAGACACTTTGTCCCAGGACAGAGAAATCCAGTGTGAACCTGTCGCCAAAGTGTATCGTGGGGTACTTGGAAGGGACATTTATTCATCTAACCAAGATAATCTTAACCAGTTGGGCTGAGGGATCTGTGGAGTATTAGGTGTCTCTTAAAGACAGAAATGTTTCTCTCAGATAACTATAGATATATCTTCATACTGGTACATATACAGAAACCAATGGTGTCATTACATGGGAGATATCTGCTTTTACATACAGAGAATGTGCTTTCTACCACAGGCCTTCTAAAATATTTTTGGAATATTTTAGAATAACATTACATAAACATTTAATTATATTTTTATAATAAAAGTCTCGATTATTAGTAACATTTCTGTAAATAAATGCAGTCTTAATTTCCTTCCTGTGTATATCCACATCACAGTAAATGCTTTGAATGGAAAAGCAGCTAGTTCATTCTGAACTACTTACCCGAAAAAGCTATCTGGAGGCCTCAGCCACACTGAATTACCAAAGCAGAGCCAACCTAGATCACCGCAGGACTTAGGTAACTTGAGACTAAGAAAAAAGGAATCATTCATTAGGAAGTGTGAGAAAAGTCTTAGGGTTGATTTTGTTTAAATGCCAATGTGAATTGATCATTAGCATTTGCGAGAGCTGTGCAAATAACACCACCTAAGGGGCTAAAGCAACATGGAATTGTTTCAGAGCAATTAATTCACTTCCAAGCTTTTTGTATTAACACCATCTTATTTCCCTAGTGTAGATAGACACTTTGTTTAAAAAAAGAAAAAAAAAACCAACCAAAGACTGATATTCTGCCAACAAGATTATAGGGGTGAAAGAACAACCCTCTAGTCAAATGCAAATTGTAGTCATATTAGCATGTTAATGAGCTAAGTGATAAACTGTGGGTCAAATTTTCCCTTCAGCTTAAACAGCACTTGAAAAAGGCTTATTTCTTATTTCTAAATGTTTGGGAAACCTAGGAATGGCATCAATTAAGGTCTAGTACATGAACATTATCTGTTCAGCAACATGAAAAATAGATGGGACTAAACTAAAATGAGACATAATTCTTCCTAATGACTTACAAGTTAAATAGCTTAAGGAAACATATTTAATTATTCTAAATTCAGAGCGAAGTCTCTTTGAAATTTCTAATATTGCAATTTTTAAAATTTAGATCTGTTTTGTCTAGTCAAAGGAAATTTACGGAGGAGCCAAGAAGGAAAATAGCAGAAAAAAGATGGAAAGGAGATGATAGGTTTCTACGAGAAGGAAGTGAATGACATCTTTAGAGATGTCTCTTTCTCTTTCTTGACCACTTATCAAAGAGGGCTTTCCTGATTAAACCTACTCCCACCACCTGATTTCACCCCCACACACTAGCTTTGTGTTTTCATAGAATTTTTCATAATCACTAGCTTTTATGTGCTCATGTTCATTTTATAAGTTCCTTAAAATTCGGAATCAGTTCTCATTGTATTTTGCAGCACTCAACTCAGCTTCTTGCCTGCAGGTCAGGCTCTGGAAAGCCAGATGAAGACAGGAGGTATGGTGGAGGGAGCCCAAAAATGGGGTCCCAAAGGCACCCTCCCCTTTCTGTGTGCCCACGTCCACCTCTACTCTTGCTGCCACTTCCACAAGCTTCGTTACCAAGAGCAAGTTACTGAATCTCCCTGGGCTTCACCTCCAACTTTGACATTTGTAAGACAGGTGATAAAGCTTTTAGGTCCCAGGCAGTGGTCTCAACCTTTGCTGCATAGTGGAATCAATCACCTGAGGAACTTTAAGAAATTCTGATGACTGGGTCCCGTCCCAGAGCTTCTAAATTCATTAGTGTGGTTGTTGCCAGGGTAGAGTTTTAAAGCTCCCCAGGTGATTGTATTGCGTAGCTGAGGTCAGGAAATAACGTTCCAAGGCGGGGGTCCCCAACCTATGGTGAGTTGTGTAATTATTTTGTTATATGTTACAATGTAATAATAATAGAAACAAAGTACACAATAAATGTAATGAGCTTGAATCATCCCAAATCCATCACCACCCCAATCCGTGGAAAAATTGTCTTCCACGAAAACAGTCCCTGGTGCCAAAAAGGTTGGGCGCTGCTGTTCTGAGGGGTGTTACGAGACTAAAACAATAAAAAAAAGAAGCAGCTGATAAGTAGTAGGAGGTCTGAAAGGGGTGGCCTTGCAAAAATAACAGGAAATACCTAATCTCACAATTTCCCCGTAACAGTTAAACATAAATCCTATGAGTTCTCTCACTAACAGGTACCCTGCAGGGTTCTGTTTGCACAACTTCTGAAAAGAGCTGAATGGACAGAAAAGAGATGTAAATCTCTTTCTTTCAAAATTATTTTTTAAGAATCTGCTTTTACAGAGTTCCTGAGTAAACAGCAGAAAAACGAGCTGCAGCCTCAACCGTATCTCGAGGACAGAGACACATCTGTAATAATCCCTTCTCCAAGGAAAGGCAGGAGAGCCAGCTCTTGGACTTTGACATCCTTGCAGTTTTTTTGTTATCTGTCTGGCGCCAAGAAGGAAGAAAGGAGCAGATGCAGCAGTTTCTCTACCCTACCCTGCCATTTTTACCAGCCCCTTTAAAAAGCCCCAATAGCTGTTCTTTGGGGCCAGCACATTCTCCCTTTCCACCTCCGTGCTGGTCCTTTTCCTTTCCCCCCAGGGAAAAGTAAGTAAACCTCTTCTTCCTAATCTTTGTCTGGAGAAATTGGTGTCAAAACCCTCTGTGCACCAGCGTCTCCACCCTAAGGAGGTCAAAAACCATTTGTTTCCTTCTTTCTCCATTTAGTTTTCCTATTTGTGTAGGTACATGCGTTTCATCTTAGGATGAATCTAAGGAACAGAGGGAAAACTTTTGTTCAATATTTTAAAACTTTCGGCTGGGTGTGGTGGCTCACGCCTGTAATCCTAGCACTCTGGGAAGCCGAGGCAGGAGGATCACTCAAAACTAGCCTAAGCAAGAGTGAGACCCCCGTCTCTACTAAAAATAGAAAGAAATTAATTGGCCAACTAAAAAAATATATATATAAAATTAGCTGGGCATGGTGGCGCATGCCTGTAGTCCCAGCTACTGTATTAGTCCCAGCTACTCTGGAGGCTGAGGCAGAAGGATTGCTTGAGCCCAGGAGTTTGAGGTTGCTGTGAGCTAGGCTGATTCCACAGCACTCTAGCCCAGGCAACAGAGTGAGACTCTGTCTCAAAAACAACAACAAAAAACAGAGTAAATCTAACCTTGAAATTATTTATTGCTTTAAATGCTAATATTTCTCCTTTCTTTTGGAAACAATTCCCTCTTCTTTTCTCTGCCTCTGCATACCTACCATAAAGTCTTAAGGTACACAGACACTTCCCCAGTCCTCTACACAAAGTGACTCTAGAATAAGTGGGCCTCTGACAAAAACTATAAAAATCTGTTCATGGTGATTAGGGCACAGCATGGACATGCAAAGGGAGCAGCTCTATGTGAGGTTTCCCTATCATTTTCATCTGAATCTAGCGGAAAGGGCTCTTTCCTTGTCGTTCAGCTGTGAAGGTTTGTATCTCCAGTTGCTGGAGCCCATGTTTCTCACTCCAAAGAGAAACCTGATCAATTTTAGGAAAAATGAAGCCCAAGCTATAGAGAAAGAGGTAAAGGGAAGAGTGCTAAAGTCTTAAATTGTTGATTCTAGGCAAATAATTAAGTGAAATACATTTAACTGCATTTTAATCTTTAGAGCAATGTAATGAGGTATTATTATTACCACTATAGAGAAGAAAAATGGTCTCAGGGAGGCTAAGGGAATTGTGCAAATTCAATCTACGATTGTATTGCACCCAAACAGTGTGCTTAACTGCTACACTCGTAGTTTCTGTTGCCTATAACAGAATACCTAACAGTGGGACATTTATAAAGAAAAGGAATTTATTTCTCACAGTTATGTAGGCTGAGAAGTCCAAGGTGAGGACCTTTTTGCAGTGGGAACTCTCTTCAGATTCCTGAAGCGGTGCAGGGCATCACATGGCAAGAAGGCTGAGGGTGCTAACCCAGGTGCTAACTCTCTTCCTATTTTTATACAGCCACCAGTCCCATTTCTCTGATAATTCATTGATCCATACATGGATTAATCCATGCATGAGAGCCGAGCTCTCATGGCCCAATCACCTCTTAAAGGCCATATCTCTTAATACTGTCACATTGGGAAACAAGTTTCAACATGAGTTTTAGAGGGGACAAACTTTCAAACCAAAGCAACTAAATTCACTCATTATTCTTTGAGTGAATTTTTTTTTTTTTTTTTTTTGAAGATTGATGTCACAGTTTTTTATTTTTCAATAGACTAAGTTCTCAACTTGAGGAAGGTATCACATGTTTGAACAATTATAAAGGTGGATAGTTTCAATCAATTCCCTAGAGTCTGATATATAAAAATAACTTTCTGAACATGGAAAACTGAGAACCAGATCTGGCTCCTTGCTGAGCCCACCCAGGTAGTGACTTCCCTTGAGGCCCTGCCTACCCATCAGGCAC
>CAUYRT010009580.1:0-21633 GCA_963574885.1 Lepilemur ruficaudatus | reverse complement strand
GCCGGGGCCGGGGCCGGGCAGACGCGGAAGCCGGAGCCCGCCAGGCACTCGCGCCGCGCGCCTCAGTCGCGGGAGCCGGAATCCTGCCGGCTCGGGTTGATTTGTAAACAATGGGTGACGTCGCGCCGGGCCCTACCACCGTGCCCGGGCGGGGGCGACGCGCGAGAAGGCACCGGGGCGCGGGCCGTCGCGGGCAGCACAGAGTCACGGCCGGAGCCTTCCCCTCTCTGTGTCCGTTATCAGCCTCTGAGGGGAACCCGGGAGTGGGGACAGCTGTCGTTCTGCCCCGGCCCGCCCAGCAGTTAGATAAAATGAAGACTCTGAGGTGGCCGGGGTTGGTTTCTCCCACTCATGGACACACCCACCCACACACCCGACCCCTCCTCCCCAGACGCGTCCTCCCTCCCCACGTGTCTGCCGCGCTCCGCCCGCCCTGCTCCTCCCCCGCGCGCCCGCTGTCGCCCGGACCCGGGCGTGGGGGAGGGGCGGGCCGCGCCGGGCGGGCGGGCGTCGCTGAGTTGGGGGCGGGGAAAGGAGGAGGGAATTCCGGGGGAAGAGGGGACACTTTGAAGGAGGGTAGGTTCGGTGTGAGGCGGGGGGGGGTCCCTGAGTCTTTCTCCTCCCCCGACCCCCGTCTTCAAGCCCTCAGGCACGTCTCGAGAAAAGGACTCACCACCGCAAGGCTAAAGAAGAATTGACTTGGTCCTTTTTTTTTTTTTTTTTTTAAGATTCAGCTAGAAATATAGATGAAAAAAAATCTCTCCTAATCATAGGATTCAAATGTGGTTCACATCTCAATTTGTTTCCTTTCCAATCTTTTTTCTATAAAAGTATATTATATTAAGATCCTGTTGTACTGTGGAATTTAAAAATTAATAAAAAGTATATTATACAAACAGCCACGCATAAAATGTCACAAACTTTCCGGTTTGCCTCACGTCATAACCGTTTCTCGTGGTATTGCGTGCAGTTTGAAGACATTTTAATGTCACATGTTTAATGATGACATCAAGTGCCTGTTCGGTAAATCCGTAATTCCTTTAACGTTTGCTTCATTTCACCGTTGTAAATAAGTGGGTGACTAACAGTTTGGTGCATAAAACTGTTAACATATTGATGATTCCTTCCAGCATATTCCTGGGAGTGCAATTTTAGGTCAAAGATGTGGATATTTTAAGGTTTCTGATAAATGTATGCAAAATCACTTTCCAAGAGTTAGGTAAATATACTCTCTTATAATTAATATGTGAACATAAATTATTTGTTACGTTTTCATGAATATTTGAGTATTAAAATTAAAAAAGGTTTTTTCTTATTTCATAGGTGAAGTTGTTATCTCCTTTCAGTTTGCATATCTTTGATTTTAGTTAGATAGAGCAGTTTCTTAAATGTTTGTCAACCAGCTTTACTTCCTTTTTTGTGTAGTGTCTGTCTCCTGATGAATTTTTCCTATGGAGTTTTTATGTATTTGCATGACTCCTTTACATACCAAAGGGTTAACCCTTTTCTGTATATTTTGCTTCAGATATTTCGTCAGGTTTTTTGTTGGCTAAGTACAGTCATTTTTTTCCCCAGTAAAACAAATTTTCATGTAGTCAAATTAATAAAATCCCTTGGAGACTTCTAACACAATGCTAAATTTAGAGTCTCCTTGCCTCCAGAAAGTTATTAAATATTCAATTCTATTTTCTTGAGATTTTTCTAATGCCTTGATTTTTTTTTTTTTCCAAATCCATCTGGGATTAATTTTGGCTTTTGGTGCAAGGAGATGATGATATGAAATTAATATTTTTCCCAGAGAGCTTGCCAGCCAAGGCTGTATTTCTTCACTAGGACAGAGGTGTGTGGCGTGGGTAGTATAAACACAAGCCCTGTCTGGTGAGCTCCCAGTTGCTGGTTAAATTGGTGCTTGTGAGGAGTGGGTGGGGCTGGGAATATTTTGATCAGTGCGTTGTGTGGAATCAAAAGAACCCTGAACAGGTTGTACAAAGACCTAGAGTCAAGTCTCATTCTGGCCACATCCTGGGTGTGGGACTCCTGGCAAATCAGTTTACAAGTGTTTTCACTTGTAAATGGAAAAAATAATCCCTGCCCTGTCTCCCTTTGAGGATTGTTTTCAGGATCAAGTGAGATAATGGGAACGGGCTTTGTCAGGCATTACACAAATGTAATGTGGGATTAGGTCCAGCGGTTTACTAACCAAGGCCTGGCTCAAGTCCAGCGATTCCCCTCCCAGGAAACATCTAATATATTAATGATAAATGTTCCCCCATGCTGACCACTCAGTGAAAGGTAACCTGAAGGCATTACTTCCTTGGACTTGCCAGGGGTCAGGGGTCGAGAATTCTGCCTCGTGTCTACCCTGACCTGGGAGACTCCCAAGTGCCAAGGTGTGTCACTACAACTAGTTCTGCCGCTTTGGGCGATGGATCCTTTCCCAACAGGCAGCCTCCCTCCTCCGTCTCCGTGGAGGGCTCTTCACACACTTTACTGATGAGGATGGGAAGCCATTGCCCCCGGAGAGACTGATTCTCATTTTCATTCCGATGGTACTTACTGGAGAATTTCAAGGGGAATGAAAATTAGGGGAGGGTTTATGGATTTCAGTAGAGTTAAAATGGTAGTTTTTTTTCTCCTCTCTGTAAGATGATGCCTGGCTGTAAGTAGAAAAAAGCAGTTTTATGCTCCATTGACTTTAAACATTAATGGATCTGGTTTAGCTATTGTCTCTAACCCAGCATCCTTGGAAGTTGTTTTTGTCTCCCTGTCAGGGTAATTCCAATAGTGTTCTTAGTACTATAGGAAATGGAGCTTTGAGATGACATTCTTTTAAAAAAAAATGTTCCCTTTGTAATGTTGCTTTTGTGCGGAGATTGCTATGTAAATATGGTGGGACTTAGATATTATACTGTTCATTATAGAGATGAATTCATTACAGAAGACCAGCTCCATTTTCTGGGGGCACTTCTCTGGAGAGCTCTGAGAGAGGGAAGTGTTGTGCTGGACCAGTGGGAGGCAGAGAAGTGCCCTGCATTAGGAAGCAAAATAGAAGATGCCAGAGAGGCTCGGATGCAATTAAAAGTAATGAGAGGGTATCAGAAAGGGAAGTGATGAGAGCTTGTGTGCCCGGCACACTGGCTGCCTGCCTGAAAAGAGACACTCATGGAGAGCGTTCAGAATCACCCGTGGAAGAACACAGAATTCAAGGGTTTTCTGCATTCATGCAGACTGCATTGAAATCCTCCCCGAGGAGTTTGCTTTCCACGTGGACCTTTCAGTTACCTGCACTCAGAGACACTAGCTATGGTAAACTGGATGAGGACTAGGCTTGGAATCCCACCTAGATGGGGCCACTTTATCCTACTGTGCCTTTGAATCCTAATCTATAAGATGGGGGCTGATCCCTTCTTTATAAAATTGTTATATTACTTGAGAATAGTAAATATGGGAAGACTCATTGTGTGGCCCCTGAAGGTAGTGTTGGTGTCAGACTCTAGGGAGCAGAAATACTGTTAGGGATGTTCACATTTGTAAAAGGGCAAATTCTATGCTGTGGTTCATCAACAGATGAATGGGTAACGAATTGTAGTATACCCATACGACAAAATATCATTCAGCCATAAAAAGATGTAACCTACCGATACATCCTATGACATTATGCTCAAAAACATTATGCTAAATGAACAAAGCCAGACACAAAAGGTCACGTATTGTATGATTCCAATCATATGAAATAACCAGAACAGGTAAATTCATAGAGACAGGAAGCAGATTGGTAACTGATTAGAGCTGGAGAGTGGGACTGGGGCAAGGTGTAACTGCTATCAGGTAAGGGGCTTTTGAATGCTGAAAACTTTTTGGAACTTGAAGAACTAGAGGTAGTGGTCACACAACATTGTGGGTGTACTAAATGCCACTGAAATGGCCAAACTTTAAAATGGCTACTTTTATGTTATGTGAATTTCACCTCAATAAAAAGAAATTCTATGCTGTAATCTGGCATGTGATCCACTTCTTTCTTTGTCATTGGAACTGCAATCTATTCGCTGATATAAGATAATCACATCTTCACCATATTTCCAGTGCAGGTCTAATCTTTTTCGATGTTGAGGTCACATTGAAAATAACACACTGAAAGTGCCAGGTCGCCTGATTCCCTCTCCAGTTACACATTTTTTTCTGGCTGAGGTGAACTGGATCATTGTCTTCCCTAGCACAGAAGTGAATGCTGGTCCCGAGGCGGCCAGGGACCACGGTGGCCCTTGTGAAAATCTTCAGTGAGCCTTCCCCTCCCAAAGCTCTCTCCAGGTCACCTGCCCTCTCCTCTGTGCTAAGGATGTAGGTTGTGGAATACGATACAAAGCATAAAGGGAAAGGGATTGTTTTTAAGAAAATTAACTAAGTAATCATGATTAAAATTTGCCTTGAACAAAACTATAGGTTCAGGTAACAGACCGGTGGTTGCCAAGGGTTAAGAGAAGGGAGGCAGTGAGACAAAGGGGAACACACGGGGAACAAGGGAGGTGATGTGACTGTTCAAGTTGCTGACTGTGACGACTACACCCTCCATACAGGTCTTACCACTCAGAGCTGCGCGTCGAAACAACCAAACAAAGCAAACTGTAAACACACACGCCATATATTGGTTACGGTGGCGGTTGCACTGGTGTATACCTCTGTCAAAACACAACACTTAAAATGGATGAATCAATTATATGTAAATATATCTCAGTAAAATTGATTTTTAAAGACTTGACTTGGAACATGAAGGACCAAAACCAACATATACGCCCTGTAAACCCTCTATAAATCTCATCGTATGGGGAAGCAGAGTGAGGAACCAGTGGGCTACTGACTGCACGCCAGACCAGTCCTCGTGGAGTGAGACAAGCTGGCGGGCCGGCATGGCCTGGGACTCACTTTTTGGGTGGTCCTAACCCCACCTGCTCCATCATCCTTCCACATTAAAGAGCAGCTACTGTCCCGACACTACCAGCTGCTGAAGCCACAGCAACAAATAATGGAGCTTAACAGTCTGTGGTGGGCATAAAGGAGCCCTCCAAAGATGTCCCCAGTGCCCAGGGGTGGGGAACCTGCAGCCCTGGGGCCACCTGTGGCCTTCTGCAGAGATCCTTGATCTCTCTTGACTGAATCTAAATTTTACAGAACAAATCCTTTTCATAAAGGGATCTGTCCTGTGAAGTTTGGATTCCGTCTAGGGGCTGCACTCAGGGATCTGGAGGGCCACATGTGACCGTGAGGCCATAGGTTCCCCACCCCTGCGCAGCCTGCAACATGTGAATATGTAGCCTAACTCGGCAAAAGGGACTTTGCAGATGTGATTAAGTTAAGGATCTTGAGATGGGGAGATTATCTTGGAGGATGTAGGTGAAAGGTCCCTACTCGAAGGAGGCAGAAGGGTCAGTGTCAGAGGAGGAGCTAGGATGATGGAAGCAGAGGTTGCGGTGACACAATATCTGGTTTTGGAGATAGAAGGTGGCCATGAGCCGAGAAATGCAGGCAGCCTCTAGAAGCCGGAAAAGGCAAGAAGACAGACCCTCCCCTAGAGCCTGCGGAAAGGAACGCAGCTCTGCTGACACCTTTTTTTCTTTTATTTTTTCTTGAGACAAGGTCTCACTCAGTCACCCAAGCTAGAGTGCAGTGTCATCCTCACAGCTCACTGCAGCCTCAAACTCCTGGGCTCAAGCCATCCTCTGGCCTCAGCCTCCCAAAGTGCTAGGGTTACAGGCGTGAGCCACCACTCCCTGCCCCTCTGCTGACACCTTGATTTTAACCTGGTGAAACCCACTTCAGGTTTCTGACCACTAGGATTGTAAAATAATAATTCTCATTCTTTTAAGCCACTAAGTTTTTGGGAATTTGTTACAACAGTAATAAAACTAGTAGACAATCGAACACAGAAATAATTACTGGAGGCTTAACCTTAAACATAGGTTATAAAAGGACCAGATACCAAATGTGGTTATCCAACCAAGAGGAGGCAACTCAACCCAGTCCTAGTGAGTTAGGAAATACCTCTGAGGAAAGTGACCCGGGGTGACACCTCAACTTCGGTGTGGCAAAGAGCATCCTCAAAAGCCCTTTCTCTCCTCCCTGGGAGCACAGCTCGGACATGTTTCCCAGACTCCGTTGCAGTTAAATGTGGCTAAGTGACTGAGTTCTAGCCTGTGCAATGTGAGCGGATGCATGCTGACCGCCCTCAAATGACCAGCCAGTGCACTTTCCTATTGTGCCAATGGCGTGTCAATACCCAGGGCCACCTTGGGAGCCATGTGTGGAGGAGAGCAACCCCACACCAGAGCTGCCACCACCTCTACCCCGAAACAACCAGGAACAGCTGTATAGATTGTTAGGAGAATTTGAAAACAGTGTGTTCGGTGCTAAAATTGTAAGATTTGTTATAGCAACTAGCATAACCCTAATACAGATGGGTAAAGGTTAGCAGGGAAAAGAGAGGTGGGGAGAAAATAGCAAACCCAAGCACCCTGAAAAAGTTTAATATGGGCCGGGCACAGAGGCTCACGCCTGTAATCCTAGCACTCTGGGAGGCTAAGGCAGGAGGATTGCTTGAGGTCAGGAGTTTGAGACTACTAGCCTGAGCAAGAGAGAGACCTTGTCTCTACAAAAAACAGAAAAAATAGCTGGGTGTTGTGGTGTGCACCTGTAGTCCCAGCTACTAGGAAGGCTGAGGCAGGAGGATCACTTGAGCCCAGGAGTTGGAGGTTGCAGTGAGCTAGATTGCACCACTGCAGTCTAGCCAGGGCAACAGAGTGAGACTGTCTCAAAAAAAATAAATAAATAAAAGAAATAAAAAGTTCAATATGGCTGGCACACACTGTCTGGGGGAGGGAAAAGAAGCAGGTGTGTGGCAGGCGGGGTGCGGAGTGAGTTGCACTGGCCAACACAGGGCCAGGTCGTGAGCATAGGCGGGCAGAGACCTGACTTGCATTTGAAGAAAAGCAGTACCCAGAGATACGAGGCTCTAGGGCACTGACCCAGAGGAGGCAAACCCCAGAGAAGTGAACGTAGAGGCCAGACATCAGATCAGGACTGTTGGTAAAATAGCAGGCTCTGATCAGATACAGCCCAATGCCTTCCTTCTGAGAAGTCACAGCCCGGTTGAGTGGCTGTCGGCCTTGATCCAGGCAGTGTCCACGTTCTGTTTCCCAGGTGTCACAGGCTCTTGATTCCTCAGAATCTTAGCACATTTCTCCTAGAGAGGCCAGGTCTCTCCAGTTAGGCCATTCTGAGTGTCCCTCCTTGAGTGGGTGGAAGGAAGGAAGGTGCAGGCAACTCCACACATCTGTAGACACCACTATGCAAGCGCGTTACAGACCTTTCCTTTCCCATTTCAGACTCCTGCGGCTAGACTCCAAGGACCTCCTTGGAGACAGTGCTGATCTGGTTCCTCCACCGAGGAACCACATGACCCCATCTGGGAAAATATAAACCCCACCTACCTACCTGCCCATTTGGAAATGCAGACTTGAGGACACTAAGTTCATTCTTACCTATGTACTCGTAAGTACACAAAAAGACGCTCAATATCACTGTCATCAGGGAAATGCAAATTAAATCACAATGAGATTCCCATGCACACCCACTAGAAGGCTGTCAAAAAAGACAGTACCAACTATTGACAAGGATATGGAGAAATGGGAATCTTCATACCTTGCTGATGGGAGTGTAAAATGGCGAGCTACTTTGAAAAACAGTTTAGCAGTTTCTCAAAAGGTTAAGTAAACACAAACTTACCATATGACCCAGTAGTTCTACTCCCAGGGCTCTAGAAAAATGGAAACATACGTACACAAAGATTTGCACATGAATGTTCGTAACAGCATTAGTCATAGTTCAAAACTGGAAACAGTCCAAATGTCTATCATCTGGTGAATGGATAAACACGATGTGTGCATATCCATACAATGGAATACTTCCAGGCGATTAGAAAAATGAACTACTTTGCTGCTGATTATGAAGGAGGTAAAAAAATTAAATTAAATTAAAATTTTAAAAAATGCACTACTCATACATGCCACAACATGGGTGAACCTCAAAAACACTATGCTAAGTGAAAGACGCCAGACACGAAAGACCACATATTATATGATTCTGTTAATATGAAATATCTAGAAAAGGCAAATTTATGGAGATAGAAAGCAAACTGGTGTTTGTCTACGGCTGGGGGTGGGAGTAGAGAAACAATGAACAGACGTGAGGTCACTTTTTGGGGTGATGACAATGTTCTAAAACTGGAGGTTGGTGATGGTTGCACAATCCCTAACTATACTAAAAATCATAAATTGTACACTTACAAAATGTGAATTTTATGGTATACATATTATAGATCAATAAAGCTGCTAAAAATTGTTTTAAGAAAATTTATTGGTTCAGTAAAGGAAAGCTCTAGAGCTGTGATGTCAATTTGGTCATCTCCAGCACGCAGGGCTATTGAGCACATGAAATGTGCTAGTCTGGAATGAGATGTGCTGCTAAGTGTAAAATACACAGTGGATATCATGGACTTAGCATGAATAACAGAATGTAAGACATTATATTCACAATATTTTACATTATTACATGTTTAAATGGTAATATTTTGCATATATTAGGTTAAATATTTTTATTTTAGTTTATTTATTTATTTATTTATTTTGCCACTCTGTTGCCTGGGCTAGAGTGCCATAGTGCCAGCCTGGCTCACAGCAACCTCAAACTCCTGGGCTCAAGCGATCCTCCTGCCTCAGCCTCCCAAGTAGCTGGGACTACAAGCATGCGCCACCATGCCCGGCTAATTTTTTTTCTATATATTTTTAGTTGGCCAATTAATTTCTTTCTATTTATAGTAGAGACGGGGGTCTCGGTCTTGCTCAGGCTGGTTTTGAACTCCTGACCTTGAGCGATCCACCCGCCTCGGCCTCCCAGAGTGCTAGGATTATAGGCGTGAGCCACTGCGCCTGGCCAAAACTGGACATTTTTGATAATATAGTCTGTATTCTAATTTCCTTCTCCCCAGGGTTGGAGGTAGTTGCTCTTTTCATTAGTGAGTTGGCTGGACTAATTAATTCCATGGAGTCTGTTCCTCCTGCAGTGTGTGGCTGCTGATGTCTCTCTTCATTCTTCCTTTATTGTATTTATTTTTCAGCCTGTCAAGTAGTTGGCATATCTTAGTGGTCAGCCTATGATTGGTCAGAGGTTGTGTTTAAATTCCTTGAAATAATGAGGGTCCCACCCTTTGTTCTTGTGAGGCTTGGGGAATGCATTCAGAGTTCAGGCAGTTTATGTCTGCCCTGGGTTTTACTTTCTCCGTTTGCAAGGCCTCATATTCCTCCAGGGATGGGTAGCTTGCTGTAGCCCTCTCATTTCTCCCCTTTGTATCTGTAGTCTTGTGCATGCACACAGTGTTCTAGACCAGCAGGAAAAAGTACATTCTTATCAGACACACTTTGGCTGTCTAACAGCTTGGTTCTCCATGTTAAATTTCTGGTTGGTCTGCTGATCTAGTGCTTGCCCTTAGGCATTGCAAACTCAGGCTAGCTGTGACTATGACCTTACCTCGTTTTTTGCCCTGAAATCACTCTTGTTTTTGATAATGCCTGTGGGCAAGGAATTCTCCATGTTTTTCTCCAGATAAATTTAGCTCCCTCTGGCAGTGGAGCTGCCAGTCTTCACAGCTTGTCTTGCCCTCATAGGACTTTCATACCAAGGAATCGGGAGTGGGTGTGGGATGATAGGATCCCCAAGCTAGAACACCATAGTTTTCCACTGTTCTTATCAAGGTTCAGTAAATTTTCTTAAACCAGCACTTCTCAATGTGTTGGAATGTTTTTGGTCAATATCCAGATCTTTAAATGGAGTTTTTCCAGTTTTATTGTTGTTTTTGTTTTGGGAGATAATATTTGTCAAACTCCTCATTCATCCATTCTGGACGTCCTTTCCCCTCCCTTCTTTCCTCTTTTCTCTGTGTCTGTCAGTTTCTTTGTCTCTTATTTTTGAACATTTAAATTTTATTCAAACTGAAATATATTTCAGAATATGCTATGAAGTAGGGATCTATTGGCTAGTTTAAAAAATTGTATTAGTGTCTTAGCACTACTTATTGACTAATCCATGTGTTTCTTACTGATTTGTAATGTAAATTGTTTATTTTTCTAATTTCAGTGAGACTTATTTTAATCCTTTTTTTTCCTTTATTCCATCAATTATGCCCCCTTTCACTTGTTATTTCCACCTCTTGCTTTCCATTGGCTGCTTCTTTTAGCTTCTCAATAGGTTCAACATTTTCTCTCTTTAAACATATCTTTTGACTTTACCTTCTTGAGTTTCCTTCACTATTTGGGTTCATAAATTCCATCTACTTTTGATACTCATAACGGCTGAGGCTAGGCTAAGACAAGGGAGATGCCAAAGGCACAAACATTCTAGGAGGCTTTCACTCTCGGATCCTGCCAGTGTGGGATTGGCACTTGGGGGACTTTGCTTTTTCAAATCTGCGCCCTACATGCCTAACCTGCCCCATCACAGTCCTGGCCTTGCGACTTACACTTCTTACTAGCATGTACTTGTTGTGACCTGACTTCTGTCCCAAATAGCCTTCATTTATTTAAACTTTTGAGCACCGCTACATGCTCTGCATTGTGCCAGGTTGGGGGAATATAAAGGGTCTCATGATACCACTTCTCTCACTCAGATGCTTCCTTCACATTTGCTCTTTCTCAAGGCTAGTGCCTTTCCCCATTCCTCATCATTCCAGCCTTTTTGTATCATGTGATGCTCTTGACTGTAGCTGCCTGTTCATCCTAACCCCAGCCCAACACTTTGGAACGTATAGCTATTTCCATGGTAGGACACCCTCTCTAGGGACCTGTGGGCAGTTGGGCAGTATATCAGTGGCCTTATTCCGGAAGTTGTTAAGGATTGGAAGTTCACTTGTACTTTCATACTTTCAGTATGGCAGGGAGTGGAGTGCCCAGGACTTCTCTAGGGTTAATGGGCCTTCACAACCATGTCACAGGGAAGGGAAGATTGCTCATTCATTCCTCATCCTAGGCCTTCCTCTGTATCAGCGTACCCTTTCTTGGCAATCTCATTTGTTCTTCAGCACTCTTGAGTTATCATCTTTATGCAAATAGCTGGCTAATTTCTCTAAGTTATGCTCCAGTTTTCAAGTATTTGGTGAATTGCTTCATGTGGAGCTGTGTAATAATCCAAGTAGAATTCATCTTCTTCAATGTGGTGGCTTTACCATCTCCCAGTCTCCTAGCTGGAAATCTTACACAATTGTCACTGCCTTGCCCACCTTCAGATCTGCCTGGTTGCCATGTGGTACCAGTTTGTCCTGTGTAATACCATGATAGGGGCCTCTTCTTTTCAGTGTCTGCTTGTACAAGTGAGTTCAGGTCTTCCTTTCCTTGCACCGTCTGTCCTGGTTCTCTCCTAAGGTGCAGCTGCCGCTAGTCTTGCTCAACCCCAGACAACTCTCAATCCTGTGCCGGGTTAACTTTTCCTGAAACACAACTCTGATGTGTTTGTTGTTCTTTTCTTCTTATTATTCATGCTTCAGAAACTCCCTAGTGCCTTTGAAAAACTGGGCTGGTTTTCTAGACCTTCCAACTTGTTTTAGTTTCCTTGCCACTGCCTCCCTTCGTATAGGCTGGACTCTGTCCAAATGTTATAAGAACTTGCCTGTGTTTTTCTGTTTGTGTGTCTGTTTTTGTTTCCTTTTGCCAACAGTACGCTTTCCTCACCTTCTTAATTCTTCTTTAAAATCTTTCCTAAAGTTCTCCCAGATTTCCTGACCTGGAAATACTCTTTCCCTCCCGTTATATGTATTATACATTTATCTATACTTTAAAAAGTATAGTGCTTATCACTTCCCCACTTGTAATAGTTGTTATTTTAATATGATTTTAAAACTCTAATTGACCTTTGTATCCCTCGTTGTGCCTAGCATAGGGTCTTGCAGAGGTAATTCTTCAATTAATGAGTAGATGAATGCATTTCTGGATTAAACCCTCAGACTGCCTGGACTGCTCTGTGTGCCTTTCCCATTCCCTTGCTGTTTATGCAGGGCCATCTCTTTGTCTTCCGTCTTGCCATTGGATTAACTTTATCTGTGAATTTCTTCATATATCACTAAGTGGTCTGTTACCCTTTGTCTCTGTTGCTTATCTTCTCTCCTAAGTTAGTATTAATTTCAATGTAAAGAAAAATTACATCATTTCGGTGAAGGATGTGTGTGGGAAATTTAGAGGAAATGGAAGCTAGTGTTCAGAATGACATCTTGATCCATTTTGTGGGAAAGCAGGCTGCCCACCAGGAGTCTGGAAATTTGCAAGTATAAACTTGACTCCTGGGCTGGTGGCCAGCAGAGACTAGAAAGGAGAAGTTCTGATGACACTTTCAGTATCCAGGTGGAAGGCCAAGGGCCATCTGCAGGCCCCCGCCTTCCAGTCTTCCAGTCTTCTCTTGTTCTCTTTAGACACAGCTGCCTGAGCTTCTGATCAGACAACTGGGTTGAGGTGATAGCAGGTAAGAGTAGGGGAAGAAACATCTAATTACAATGTTGCCATATTTCGAAAGTGTGTGAACTCTCTGGAGTTTGCTGTGTAGTTGTGGGCATCAAGTTGTGGCGAAGAATGAGGTTTTGTTGGTGAATTCTAAGGAATTACCTTGGTTTCAAAGAGGTACATCATTTGTCTACAGTTAAAGTTAGTAAACGTCCTATCTCAGGCCCTAATTTAGTATTTATTCCATTACAGCTTTTAGATTCTAGATCTTTATACTATTTTTCAGAAGCACATTTCTTCCTACTTTTGTGCATTTCACAAACTGAATAGAACTGCAGAATTCCGTATTTTCTGCCTCATTGCCCCATTTGTGGAGCTGTTTAGTTGAAGTGGCCCAAAGAACAGTCTAGTGGTATCTGTGAGGGTGAAGGCCTTGAAAAGAAACTTGGGACAGATGGTGTGCTTGACCAACTGCCTGGGAGAATGTGACACTAGAACCCCGGAGGAGTACCATGTTGCCTTTGCCACTCAAGTGTATCCAAGTAGTAAATTTCTGAAAGGACAGAGGAGGCTATGGGTTAACTGCTCTCTGAATTACCAATTTCTCTTTGGTTTCAGCTAGTGACAACTGAGCTGCTCAAGGCAGGCAGAACTCTGAGCTGAGCAGTGGAGGCTTCCCTGGATCTGGAGAGAAGAGGCGACTTTGGAACCCATAATGAGCCATTCTGACTACAGGCCGAACCTCCGGCCCCTGGGGCCCCCCAGAGGTAGCAAAAGGAAAATGGAGTCCGCCCTGGCAACTGGAGAACTGAAATACAAGTGGAATGGGTGTGGAGGTTGAGGGTGGCTTTTAGGACTGAGGGGAACTATAATTCTTTTGATGACCTCTTAAATATTCTCCTGTGTTATATATTCTAGAATTAGGTGTGGTGTCTTATTGTCTTAATTTATTTTTATTAAATATATTGAGTATAGCAGTTAATTTTCTCCAGAAAAGTGACCATCTTTTAGCAATTCCTATTTTTAAGAAGTTTATGTCTATATACAACAAAGCATACTGAACCCAGTATTTAGATTATGTCTCATGTATGTTGTGGTGCTGATTTAAAACTCAAGTTTCATCTGTGTACATTTTATTCATGTTTCCGTACCCGTTCTTTCCTTTTTGTGATTGTTTGAAATCATTGTCAGGGAGTTTCATCCTCTTATTGGTTTTTCTAAATAATAATAAAAAAGATATAATATCTCCAGTTTTAAAAACACAGAAATGTTTGAGGAAAGAGTTGATTGCCGCCTCATGTTTCTAGGTGCGTCTTCTGTGGTTGGCTCACATGGCGCTGGTGCTTCGCCAGGTGACAAAAAGTCAAAGAACAAGTCCACACGAGGGAAGAAAAAGAGCATATTTGAAACCTACATGTCCAAGGAGGATGTTTCAGAAGGCTTGAAGAAAGGAACACTTATCCAGGTGATTAAAATCTACTGGAAGGTTATTCCCTGAATATGTGGAATCCAAAGCAGTCTATCATTGATTAAATGATTTCCTGTTCTGTGCTGTGTCTTGAGAGAGTTGAGGACATAACAGGGTAGGGCTGTTATGATGCATAACAGAGAAGAGGACACAAAAGTTGCTTCTTAGACCTGTAGTACATCTAGACGTGATAAGCACCACAAGACAGGGCCCGGCAAAGTGCTCTGAGATTTGAGAGGAGGGAGCCATTAGCCATTATTTCCGGTTAGGGTTACCTAGGGATGCTTTCCTGGAAGGGACATATTTGAGTCAGGCCATGGATTGGTACAGTTTGAATAAGTGCAGATAAGAGAGAGAGCTTTACAAGTGGAGGGAGCAGTGTGAGCTATTGAGAAGTGGGAAATAGGGTTTGGATATGTGATATACTGAACAGTTTGGAGAACGTGAATGCTGAATGACTGAGAAAAATGGATAAGGTGGAAAGGAAACCATAAATAGCAGCAGATAATATTTGTTGAGTGCTTTATAGTTTACAAACTATGTTCATAAACTAGTTCAGTGGTTTGGCTGAACACGTGTTTGTTGAGCATCCACTGGGAGCTAAGAGCAGTTATGGCTGGGAGCACGCTGCGTGGGAGCTGTCAAGATGAAGGTAGATGAGACTGCCTCTCTGTACTTTGACCTTGCAGCCCAGTGGGAGGAGGTGGTCATGTGAACAGGTGATTTGGGGATAAAATGGCAAGAGGTCAGATAAAAGGGTGACCAGAGTGTATGGGAGAATACTGGGGGGAAACTGGGAAACTGTGTACTCCAAGGTTCTGGAGAGGCTTTCTGTAGGAGGTGATACCTGTGATGGGTATTGAAGGGTGACTAGTTTGGGCTGATTAGATGAGTGATATGTGTGTGGGATGATTAGATGGGCTGATTAGATGAGTGATATGTGTGTTCTTGGATTAATGTAGAAATATTGCCATGTGCTATCTGGATCACTGAAAATGTTGACTGTGTTCCATTTTCTCTCACTCTGACAGCGCAGCTTTTATATTTGTGTTTTTGACTGAAGATCCAGCCAATTAACAGATACTATCATCTCCTCTTCTTATCACCTTTCTATATTTACTTGTGGTCAAATGCACATGTGATTGATGAGACTCTTGAATAGGAAACTGGTTTTTAACAAATGAGTTGATCTTTCTGATTCTAGGAGCACTATTGGCTTTTTTAAAAAAGCTTTTCCTAGATTTCTTTGACAAGGCTTCTCTTAGGAGAGTTGAAGCTACATTTGGGCATTTGTCTATTCATTAATCCATTCATTTGCTCTTCATCATTCACCCCATATACTTAACTCCGTTTTATCTGTATGTTTCTTGGCCCTCCCCTTGTTGCATGTGTACAAGGACCTGTTGTGTCTTCCCGTTCTCATTTCCTGCCACTCTCTCCTCTAGGGATGCTCTCCTCCATTCACCCTGAGCTTTAAGACTTTTTTTGTAAAAATAGTGCTCCTTGATTCCTCTGTGACTTTGTACATGTTGTTCCTGGAGCTTGGAATGCTTTCTCCCACTATCTTGGTTTAATCATGCTTGCCCTTTAAATCCCTTCCTGAATGTTACCCTCCTTTGAGAAGCTTCACTTTAATTTTCCAAGCAGAGTTGGCTGTTACTGCTTTCCTGAAGTTGACTTTTTGGTTTACCCTTTACTCTAAACGTATTACCATTTCTTGGCTTTTATGTTTCCCCAAATAGACTATTCACTTCCTTGATGGCAGGGTCATGTCTTATTCCACAAGTTAGCCCAGTGCCTGGCATTTGATTGATGCTTAATAAATTTATATTGAATAAATATTTATTTACTGACTGAATAAAGGATCAGGATACTGTCTTTTGAAAAAGAGTAAGGGGAACCTCAGTTGTTATAACTTTAAAGAAAAATAGCGTAGAATTTTGGTTATAGAATTATACCTATAGAGAGATAGGGTATGGGCAATATTCTGTAATGGTATTAGCTTCTACTCCCTTTTAATTTTTGCTTTTGAAGAAACTGTTTGCTGACATTAAAACAAAAATCCAATCAATATAACAATTCTCATTCCCAGGAGTTTGTAAGTGATTCCTCCTGGCCTGTGACATCATGAGACTCTGCAGCCAGAGCCTCCCCCAATACATGAGAACAGTTGTTCTTTGCAGATGGGGAAAGGAATGGGTTCCAGATATGAGGTCACCATGTGAAATATACAACACTGTAAATAAGATTTTCATAGACCTAGAAACAGAGTCCATCTGCTTTCTGATATAAACTTTCTGTGTGCAGGCCTTGCTGGGTAAGGTAAAAAGCTAGACGAGAAAGGATATTTTAATGCTGATGTAGAAAATTAAGTTTATCAGATATACTTAGAAACATTTGTTAACTTCTGTATTTAAACTTAAATCTATTTTGACCTTTTTCTTCTTCTTACTACCCAGAGGAGAAACTTTTCTTGAGAGATATTAGGGAGATTTTTAAAAAATAGGAGTAGAGTAACATTTTCATTTTATTTTCAATACCCTGACTATAATTTGACATTTCATTGTTGTTTTGTCCTACATGGGGAAGAGGAGACCCCAGTGACCAAAGAAATCTCTTTTCAGTGTTTGAAAACCTGAGCAGCAAAAACACATGATCATGTACATGTAGTTTTGAAGCTTTTTTTTTTCAATAAACAAGTTTTCACATTGAAGAGTATATGTCATTTCTCTCTCTATAAGTACAGTATTGGGAGGCTGTTATGGAGATTGGGAGAGATGAGAGTATGGGATAGACATGCCCAGGCGGGGCTTCAGTTTGGGGTGACGATCAAGGTGAGATGGATGTGAAGATGGTAGAATCAGCTGTTTTGGATCCTAGATGATGCTTTTGCTACAGGAAGTTCAGGCTGAGTCCCCAGAGTGGCCTGAAGCCTGATGTCAGAGTTCTTCCTAGAATACAATATTGGTGTGAAGTTGTTATTGGCCCTCTAGAAACTCCTAGTCCAGGAAGACAGAGGATGGGATGGGCTAGTTTCTAGGACCTTTACAATTTGTTAAGAGTGAAAGCAGCTGGAGAATATTTGGGGGCACATTAAAGAAGAGTAGAAGTGACATTACAGTGGAATGCCCTGTCACTTAGAAGGGAGAGATGATGGGAGAACTTCAGCTCTGTAGATGTTAATTAATTAGCTTAACAAATGTTTCTTGACTGCCAACTGAGGCCAGGTCACTGGGGAGGTGACTTGTGTATCTTGCTCACTGGTCTATGCTGGGTACTCAGTAGGCAGTCAACAACCAAAGAACTAGAGAAGAAATTACAGACTGTGATCACTGCTAATAGGGAATAAAAAAGATGAGAGAAAGTAATTAGGGAGAGCCCCTTTACATCGGCTGGTTAGGGAAGATCTCTGTGAGCAGGCGATCCCTGAGTTGAGATCTGAAGGATGAGTATGACTCAGCCATTTGAAGAATTAGGGAAAGAATATAGTCAGGTTAGCTCATGGAAGAACAGCAAGCAGTAGAAGGCTTGGTGTTTCTGAGGAACAAGAAGGAAGCCTGTGGGAACATTGTGAGCAAAGGGAGTTATGGGAATCAGTTGGAGAGTTAGGCAGCAGCCAAGTCATGTAGGGTCTCTAGGCTGTGTTGGAGAGTTGGATTTTTTTCAAAGAACAGTGAGAAGTCGCTGAAGACTATTAAGCAGGGGAAGAAAATGATCTGTTTCATGCTTTTAAAACATCTCTCTGGCTATTGTGAGATGAATAGACTAGAAAGGGAGCTGAGAGGCCACTTATGAAGCTATCGAAGTAAACCAGGCTAGAAAATGGAGAGATGTGAACAAGGTGATGGCAGTGAAGACGGAGCGAAGCGGGTGGACGCGGAGCTAGAACTGACGCGTGATGCTGAAGGATTAGATGGGGAAGGTGAGGCCAAGGGAGGAATCCCTGATGACCTTTTAGTTTTTGAGTTGAGTGGCTGGCTAGCTGATGTTCCCATTAGCCAAGATAGGGAGGGTCGATGCTTGGAATGTGGTGCTGAGTTTTTGGGGTAAGCGTGGGGGCAGATGGCATAAATGGGGGCAGATGGCATAAATGAGTGAGGAGGCCCTGCGGGGACTGTGGAAACAGGCAGTTTGCAGTAGTTGAGAACACAGACTCAAGCCAGACTGCCTGGGCTTGAATGTAATGTGAACATAGACAATTTACCTAACCTCTTGGTGTCTTAGTTTCTTCATCTGTAAAAAAGATGGTAATAGTATCTACCTCATAGGGTTGTTATCAGTGTTAAATTAGTTGATCGATGTAAATCTCTTAAAACAGTGTATGGGGCCAGGCGCGGTGTCTCACGCCTGTTATCTCACACACTCTGGGAGGCCGAGGCGGGAGGATCACTTGAGCTCAGGAGTTCAAGACCCCATCTCTACTAAAAATAGAAAGAAATTAGCTGGACAACTAAAAATATATAGAAAAAATTAGCCGGGCATGGTGGCACTCACCTGTAGTTCCAGCTACTTGGGAGGCTGAGGCAGAAGGATCACTTGAGCCCAGGAGTTTGAGGTTGCTGTGAGCTAGGCTGATGCCACAGCACTGTAGCCTGGGCAACAGAGTGAGACTGTGTCCCAAAAAACAAACAAACAAACAAAGAAAACAGTGTATGGCATGCGGTATACCTGCATAAGTGGTACTGAGATTGTTTTATTACTGTAAGAGGAGCAGCTGTTATTCAGTTCAGGTGATTGCTGCCATGTAGAGCCAGCTGCCCACAGCTGTTAGATCTTATGATTTTTAAAGAAAATCTGGAAATACACATTTTTATGTGTGAAATTCCTCAGTTTTGAGCATTCTCAAACATCCTGTGAGCCAAAGAAAACATGTTTGTGGTTGTTGAGTTAGACTAATTAGCCCAGTGGTGTGGTATTTTTCTGCGGTACTATCCAATCCTTTGGGTATGGGACGGGAGAAGGCTGTCAGTCAGGGTCAGTTGAGAGGGGAGTTTTGCCGATTGAATGTGAGAGGAAGAGAGGCCTCAAGGCTCTGGGTTTGTAAGGATAAGAGATAATGACAGGCCATGCAACTGTGTGGCCAAGGGAGGGAGTAAACATAGTGGGAGGACAATGAATAGTAAAAATGTGGTTAGGACTGTGGGCTGGAGGTCTTAGTGAAATTGAAACATTGTTGAAATGGAGTTTCTGCTGTAAGTGACCTGGAAGGATCAAAGATTGTCGGCAGAAAGTGTGGTATTTGATTTTTTGTTTTCAGAGGTAGTGTCATTAGTAGTGATGATGGGATCCAGGCTGTGAACATGGGAGAGAATGGCTGGAGTTGGGGGAGCAAAAGGTATGTAGAGTTACAGGCGAGGGTTGCCTGGTCGTTGATACGGATGTGAAGTCCCAAAAACGTCTGTGGGAATGAGGATGGAGGGGAAGGCAGTGAGCTGCAAGTCAAAACATTAGTGAACTAGAGCTATGACCAAAAGCTTCAAAGACAACAGCATCAAGGAGGTATAGCTGGAGCTAATGATACAAATTTCAAAGGGTTGTGGGTTTTTGAAAGATAATGGAGGAAAAAAATAATTTTAAACCCACGGATGGGAAAACAAGGAGAAAACATTCTTCCTCCAGTCCCTGACATACATAGACCTCAAGGGAAGTGATAACATCAGGGGACAGCCACGTTTCAATTAAGGCAAGGAATCACAGGAGCATTCACAGAAGTGACAGAGGCTGTAACATCCTCACTGACCAAGTTCCAGGCCTAAGAAAGGGATGTAGGAAAAAGATGAGAGATGGGAAATTGGGTCAGGTTAGGAGTGGTTATAGAAATATAGAAATGAAAATCTTGGACCTCTGTAGGTGGATAAGACAAAATATCTGTGGGCTTTCTCTTAATTAAAAGACTATTTTCTTTTTTTAAGACAGGGTCTTAACTGTCGCCTGGGCTAGAGTGTAGTGGAGTCATCATAGCTCACTGCAAACTCCTGGGCTTAAGCAATCCTCGTACCTTAGCCTCCTGAGTAGCTGGGACTACTCGTGTGTGCTGCCACATCCAGCTAATTTTTTTTTTTTTTTTTTGTAGACATGGGGTCTCGCTCTTGCTCAGGATGAAAAGACCATTTTTGGCAATCTTTACTGCCAGCTTCTTTCAGGATATAGGAATGACTCTGGTCTGCTATGAAACTCTGTGAGAGTTTCTTCTTTCTTAGTATGATCTACACTCTCTCAAGGTGCTTATTTCTTAAGAGTTATGCTGCAGTCAAATTTACAAATGCTGTTAAGGTCTTTTTAATATATTTTCTTTTAAGTAGAGCCTAGGTGCAGCCCTGAACAACCTGTCTCTTTGCCCTGAGCCCAGCCGTGGCCTCTCTAAATGCTGTGTAAGTAAAGGCACTTTCAAAGCAGGAGGTATTCTCATCTCTGTGCTACTTTTTTTTTTCTTCTTAATTTCAGCATATTATGGGGGTACAAATGTGTTTTTTTTTTTTTTTTTTTGAGACAGTCTTGCTCTGTTGCCCGGGCTAGAGTGAGTGCCGTGGTGTCAGCCTAGCTCACAGCAACCTCAAACTCCTCGGCTCAAGCAATCCTTCTGCCTTAGCCTCCCAAGTAGCTGGGACTACAGGCATGTGCCACCATGCCTGGCTAATTTTTTCTATATATTTTTAGTTGGCCAATTAATTTCTTTCTATTTTTAGTAGAGACAGGGTCTCGGTCTTGCCCAGGCTGGTTTTGAACTCTTGACCTTGAGCGATCCGCCCTGCTCAGCCTCCCAGAGTGCTAGGATTATAGGCTTGAGCCACCGCGCCTGGCCGGTACAAATGTTTAGGTTATGTATGTTGCCCCCGCGCTTTTCCCCAGCGTCAGAGCTTCAAGTGTGTCCATGTGTCCATCCCCCAGGTGGTGCGCATCACACTCATTAAGTATGTATATACCCATCCCTTCCTCCCGACTCCCATCTTCTCAATGCCCAATAAATGTTATTCCTATATGTCCACTTAGGTGTTGATCAGTGAAACCAATTTGCTGGTGAGTACCTGTGCTTATTTTTCCATTCTTGGGATACTTCGCTTAGTAGAATGGGTTTTAGCTCTATCCAGGAAAATACAAGAGGTGCTATATCACCATTGTTTCTTATAGCTGAATAGTACTCCATGGTATACATAGACCACATTTTATTAATCCACTCATGTATTGATGGGCACTTGGGTTGTTTCCACATCTTTGCAATTGTGAATTGTGCTGCTATAAACATTCGAAGGCAGATGTCTTTTTTATAGAATGTATTTTGTTCTTTTGGGTAGATGCCCAGTAACGGGATTGCTGGATCAAATGGTAGATCTACTTGTATCTCTTTAAGATATCTCCATATTGCTTTCCACAGAGGTTGTACTAGTTTTCAGTCCCACCAGCAGTGTGTGTGTTCCTGTCTCTCCGCATCCATGCCAACATTTACTGTTTTGGGACTTATTGATAAAGGCCATTCTCACCGGAGATAAGTGGTATCTTATTGTGGTTTTGATTTGCATTTCCCTGATGATTAGTCATCTCTGTACTTCTTCATGTGTTAACCATTCACTGAGCTAGAAGGGATGATAGAATACGAATTGAAAAAAAAAAAAAACTTAGACCAGAAAAAGTGCCTGG